>PVKP010018421.1:0-37363 GCA_004027715.1 Plecturocebus donacophilus | reverse complement strand
AACTCCCGACCTCAGGTGATCCACCCGCCTCGGCCTCCCAAAGTGCTGGGATTACAGGTATGAGCCACCGCGCCCGTTCAGGGGTAGTTTTTTCAATGATCAAATGAGGGAGAATAAACCCCACCTTGGAATCTTATACCTGTGGCAGATGCTAGAAAGCACTGTGTGAATGTCAGAAGTGGGCACAGGAGTCAGATATCTTCATTGCTATTTACGGAGACAGCATACAAGCTAGATTTTTTTTTTTGAGGTCAAGTCTTGCTCTTGTCCCTCAGGCTGGAGTGCAGTGACACGACCTTAGCTCACTGCAACCTCCGCCTCCCGGTTCAAGCAATTCTCCTGCCTCAGCCTCCCGAGTAGCTGGGATTACAGGTGTGAGCCATCACACTCAGCTAATTTTTTGTCTTTTTAGTAGAGATGGGGTTTCACCATGTTGGCCAGGTTGTTTTCAAACTTGTGACCCCAAGTGATCCACCTGCCTGGGCCTCCCAAAGTGCTGAGATTACAGGCACGAGGCACCGCACCTGGCCAAGCTAGATATTTTAATTATTATTTATGGAGATGAGGGAGAAACAAATTTTGCCACCTTGACTCCCTGCAGCGTCATGCTTATCTTTCTGCCTGGCCCAAAACTCCAATTCCTACACCCTAATCGGTTCATTAACCACCAGCTTTCATTTTGACCCTTCTCCCCAAGATTCAAATTCAATGAATAATTTTCGGCTTAGAAAATTATTCTAAGATCCAGACAGGCAGAAGATTATAATGTCATAAAGAGCCTGCCCTGGAACCCGACTACCTGGGCTTTGATGCTTTGCCTCTCACTACCTTTGTGACTCCAAGAAGGTACTGAGTTTCCTGGGTCTCGGTCCTCATCTGCACAATGGAGGGAATCAGGGAATTCTGAGGCGACTGTTGCTGCCTCAGAATGTCAATGTGGTTCACAGATACTTGGTGGGCAGAATATGCCCACCCAACACAAATCTGTCCACGTCCTAATCCCTAGAATCCATGAATATGCCAGGTTGCGGGGCCAGTCATGGTAGCTCACACTTGTGGTCCCAGCACTTGGGGAAGCTGAAAGAGAAGGATCACTCGAGCTTAGGAGTTTGAGATCAACTTCAGCAACATAGTGAGACCCCATTTCTACAAAAAAAAAAATCTTAAAATTAAAAAAAAATACTATGCAGCCATAAAAAAATGATGAGTTCGTGTCCTTTGCAGGGACATGGATGAATCTGGAAACCATCATTCTCAGCAAACTGGCACAAGAACAGAAAACCAAACACTGCATGTTCTCACTTATAGGTGGGTGTTGAACAATGAGAACACATGGGCACAAGGAGGGTAACATCACACACTGGGGTAGGTTGGGGGATGGGGGGCTAGAGGAGGGACTGTGGGAAGCAGGGAGATTGGGGAGGGATAACACTGGGAGAGATGCCTGATGTAGGTGACAGAGGGGCTGGAGACAGCAAACCACCATGGTATGTGTGTACCTATGCAACAATCCTGCAAGATCTGCACATGTACCCCAGAACTTAAAGTAGATTTTTTCATATATTTTATTACGTTTTAGGTTTTGGGGTGTATGTGAAGAACATGCAAGATTTTTGCATAGGTACATACGTGGCAATGTGGTTTGCTGCCTTCCTTCCCATCACCTATATCTGGCATTTCTCCCCATGTTATCCCTCCCCAACTCCCCACCCCACCCCCACTGTCCCTCCCCTAGATCCCCCCGCATAGCCAAGTCAATTCTAAGCAAAAAGAACAAAGCTGGAGGCATCACACTACCTGACTTCAAACTATAATACAAGGCTACAATAATCAAAACAGCATGGTACTGGTACCAAAACAGATATATAGACCAATGGAACAGAACAGAGGCCTTGGAGGCAATGCCAAACATCTACAACCATCTGATATTTGACAAACCTCACAAATACAAGCAATGGGGAAAGGATTCCCTGTTTAATAAATAATGTTGGGAAAACTGGCTAGCCATGTGCAGAAAGCAGAAACTGGACCCCTTCCTGACACCTTACACTAAAATTAACTCCAGATGGATTAAAGACTTAAACATAAGACCTAACACCATAAAAACTCTAGAAGAAAATCTAGGCAAAAACATTCAGGGCATAGGCATAAGCAAGGACTTCATGACTAAAACACCAAAAGTATTGAAAACAAAAGCCAAAACAGACAAATGGGACCTAATTAAACTCCACGGCTTCTGCATAGCAAAACAAAAAAATTATTAGAGTGAATCGACAACCAACAGAATGGGAAAAAAATTTTGCAATCTACCCATCTGACAAAGGGCTAATATCCAGAATCTACAAAGAACTAAAACAGATTTACAAGAAAAAACAAACAAACAAGCCCATTCAAAAGTGGGCGAAGGATATGAACAGACACTTTACAAAGGAAGACATATATGAGGCCAACAAACATATGAAAAAACGCTTATCATCACTGGTCATTAGAGAAATGCAAATCAAAACTACATTGATACCATCTCATGCCAGTTAGAATGGTGATCATTAAAGTAGATTTTTTTTAAATTAAAAAAAAAAGTAGCCAGGATGGTGGCACATGCCTGCAGTCCTAGCTACTTGAGAGGCTGAGGCAGGAGGACTGGTTGAGTACAGAAGGTCAAGATCAGCTTAGGCAACATAGTCAGACCCTATCTACAAAAACACCTTTTAAAAAAATTAGCTAGTGTGGTGGTGAAGAAGGAAATTAAATAATAGCAATAATAGTACAAACAAAACCTTATAATTTGTAGTTACTAATAATAAATTTTGCTGTGTTGGGTGCTGTTTAATATAAAACCTAACCTCCAGCTCTGCTTAAAATTAACAAACTCCCTGTAAAACCTACCTTATCTATTCTCCTCACATTTTCAGCAAAGTTCCCAGGTATCCCAGTTTTTCTTGCTGACCAGCCACAAGGTCACAGGGAAGATAACACCCAAAGAATGTAAAATACATTTCTCAAAATGCTATTTCTCAAATGTAACCTACATCACAAGACATGTTACAAATTAATCAACTGTTCTTTATTCTGACTTCTGCAAACCTGTTAGCTGCTACATCATCCTGGATGTATAAAAGTACCCCATTTTGGCCAGGTGCGGTGGCTCACACCTGTAATCCCAGCACTTTGTGAGGCCGAGGCAGGCAGATCACAAGGTCAGGAGATTGAGACCATCCTGGCTAACATGGTGAAACCCCATCTCTACTAAAAATACAAAAATTAGCGGGGAGTGGTGGTGGGCGCCTGTAGTCCCAACTACTTGGGAGGCTGAGGCAGAAGGATCGCTTGAACCCAGGAGGTGGAGGTTGCAGTGAGCCAAGAAAGCACCACTGTACTCCAGCCTTGGTGACAGAGCGAGACTCCATCTCAAAAAAAAAAAAGAAAAAAGAAAGAAAAGTATTCCATTTTCTTTCTCCAAGGCTCATTCTTGGGATGCTAATCCTCTGAGCCAGTGGCCACCTTAATAAAATCCTCCTGTTTCACCCGTTGGTCTCTCGGGTCCCCTGCATATTCTGTAACAGTGGCATATGCCTGTAGTCCTGGCTACTCAAGAGGCTGAAGCAGGAGGATCGCTTGCACCAAGGGGTTCGAGGCTTCAGTGAGCTATGATCCAGCTTGGGTGACAGAGTCAGACTCTGTCTCAAAAAAAAAAAAGGAGTGTGGAGGACCTGGCAGATGTCATAAAGTTAAGAACCTTGAGATGGGGAGATGAGTCTGGATTACCCATATGGACCCAATGTTCATCACAAGGGCCCTTGTAAGAGAGGTGGTAGAGTCAGTAATCCAGGTGTGACACCAGAAAGCGAGGTCAGAGTTACGCCAGGAAGTGGCCACGAGCCAAAGAATGCAGGCAGCCTTTAGAAGCTGGAAGAAGCCAGGAAGCAGATTCTCCCCTAGACCCTCCAGGAGGAATGCAGCCGGGCTGATACCCTGATCTTAGGCCCAGTGAGACTCTGACTTACACAGCTGTAAGAGAACAAGTGTGCGTTAAGTCGGTTAGGTGGGTGGGCATTTGTTACAGCCGCTGCAGGAAACTAACACACACACAGAGGGCTGAAAACCCTGCCTGGCACGTAAAACATACTTTCTCAATACTAATCGTTTCCATTTTCATTATCACTGCCCCATTTGAATTGGCCATCCTGGAAGATGTGTGGAGCAAAGGTGTCTAACCTTACGATCCCTCTTAAGCCAGCTGTGTGATTCCATGGGACACACGCACAGCTCAGAGTCCTCATCTCCACAATGAACAAATACATAAGTGGTTGTGGCTTGGGAAAAGGGTGGTCTGTATATGAATTTCTGCTCACCCGTGTGACTTTGAGAGTGTTATGGAATGTATTTGACTTTCAGCTTTCTTTTCTATGTAGGAGACCACTGAAATTTATCTGGTAGGATTGTTTAAGAATGAAATGACACAACGTAAGCAGAGTTCTTGGCACGTGCTGAGGGCTCAACAAATAATCATGGTAAACATGGGCTGGGCATGGTGGCTCATTCCTGTAACCCCAGCTTTTTGGGAAGCCAAGGTTGGAGGATCACTTGTGTTCAGGAGTTCAAGACCAGCCTGGACAACATAATGAGACCCCATCTCTACAAAAATTTAAAAATTAGCTAAGCATGATGGTGCACACCTGTAGTCCCAGCTACTCAGGAGGCTGAGGCAGGAGGATCGCTTGAGCCCAGGAGACTGAGGCTGCAGTGAGCTATGATTGCACCACTGCACTCCAGCCTCAGTGACAGAGCGAGATCCCATTTCTTTAAAAAAAATTAACTTGTTTGTGTGATAAATATTTGTTGTGTTCCTACTATGCAGAGCTGTCAGTAGACTGGACAGGTGAAGTTCCTGCTTGCATGAGGCTAATATTTTACTAGGGTAGGGAAGACAAAAGACAAGACTTTCTGACCCGGTGTAGTAGCTCATACCTGTAATTCCAGCACTTTGGTAGGCCGAGGTGGGCAGATCACTTGAGGCCAGGAGTTCAAGACCAGCCTAGCCAACATGGTGAAACCTCATGTCTACTAAAAATACAAAAATTAGCCAGGCATGGGGACACATGCCTGTAATCCCAACTATTTGAGAGGCTAAGGCAGCAGAATCATTTGAACCCAGGAGGCAGAGGTTACAGTGAGCTGAGACGGTACCACTGCATTCCAGCCTGGGCAATAGAGCGAGACTCGGTCTCAAAAAAAAAAAAAAAAAAGAAAGAAATGAGGCTTTCCATTTGGGGTGCTGACAAGTTCCTGGATCTAGATAATGGTGATGATGGTGCAACATTGTAAATATACTTATGGCCACTAAATTGTGCCCTTTAAAATAGTTAAAATACTAATCTTATGTGTATTCCATCACAATAAACAAAACCAAAATCATTTCAGAATATGAAAAGTGCAATAAAAATAATAAACGGGAATGTAAACGACAGTTACTGACAGATGTCTCTTTTAGGTGGTCAGGGAAGGCCTCTCTGAGCAGGTGAGATCTGAACCAAAACCTAGAGTCAGCCACACACAGTCTGAGGAAGCATTCCAGGCAGAGGGATCAGTGACGGCAAAGTTGCTGATGTGGGCAACAGTGTGGCATGTCCTGAGTGCCATAGAAGGGAAGTCCACGTGGCTGGTTCCCTTCATTTTTCCCCTTAGGCTGGGCCTTCCGCATGCGCAGTGCCCCCTTTAGGCTTGGGAGGTGAGCATGTGCATTGCGTTTACTGGCGTTGTGCACATGCGCATCGGAGACTCGCTTCCCTTTCCAGTGGAATGCTCCCGGAAGGTCAGATTCTACCATTTTGTCTCTTAATGCGCATGCCCGGGCTTATTCGTCCAATCCTTGCGATTTTTATTTTTTATAAGATGGGGTCTCGCACTGTGTTTTGGGCTGGAGTGCAATGGCACAATCTTGGCTCAGTGTAATCTCTGCCCCCCAGGTTCAAGTGAGTCTCCTTCCTCAGTCTCCCGAGTAGCTGGAATTACAGGCGTCTGCCACCACAGCCGGCTATTTTTTTTTTTTTTTTTGTATTTTTAGTAGAGATGGGGCTTCACTATGTTGGCCAGGCTGGTCTTGAACGCCTGACATCGTGATCCACCCGCCTTGACCTCCCAAAGTGCTGGGATTACAGGCGTGAGCCACCGCGCCCTACCAATCCCTGAGATGTTATTGGAAGTTGCTGACGACCAATTTTGGAATGAGCGCAGGGAAAGGAAAAGACAGTGCAAATCTAAGTCACTTAGAGCCTTGTAGTTCTCAGTTAGACACTGCAGCTGTATCACACATGCACAAAGCGTTTTCCTGAGTGGGCATGTGAAAAGCCACTGATATCAATCACCTCTGGAAGTGGGAACCAGGGGCAAGTAGGAGACTTCTTTCCATTTAAGTTTTTATCACAGATGTGTGACTTACGTCATTAAAAACAATTTAATTATATATATATACCTAGAACATAAGAGTTTAAATATTCCCAACACAAATGATAAATGTTGGAAGTAATGGATATCCTAAATACCCTGATTTGATCATTGCACACTATATACTTGTATCAAAATATCACATCAGTGGCTCACACCTGTAATCCCAGCACTTTGGGAGGCTGAGGTGGGAGGAATACTTGAAGCCAGGAGTTTGAGACCAGCCTGGGCAACATAGTGAGACCCCATTTCAAATAAATAAGGGAAAAAAAATCACATGTACCTCATAGATATGTACAAATATGTATCAATAAAACATTTTAAAAACAGTAATTATATATGTGTATCTTTGCACATATATAATGTGTATATACATGTGCATGCCTGTATGCATGATAGATGTGTATATATGTATATATAATATACACACATCATATGTGCACATATACAGGTATATACGTGCACATATGTTCACATGCAAACATGCAGAGTTAAAATGTTTTTTTAAAAAAAGATAGAGGCTAGCCAGGCAAGGTGGCTCATGCCTGTAATCCCAACGCTTTGAGAGGCGGAGGTAGGCAGATCATGAGGTCAGGAGTTCGAGACCAGCCTGACCAACGTAGTGAAACCCCGACTCTACTAAAAAATATAAAAATTAGCTGAGCATGGTGGTGCATGCCTGTAGTTCCAGCTACTCAGGAGGCTGAGGCAGGAGAATTGCTTGAACCCAAGAGGCGGAGGCTACAGTGAGCCAAGATGGTGCCACTGCACTCCACAGCCTGGGCGACAGAGCAAGACTCTGTCAAAGAAGAAAGAAAGAAAGAACATCCTGAGTACAGTAATAGGAGGCAGATTAAAATCACAAAATGAAAAATCTACAGAAATGAGATGGATGTCATAGAAATTGATTAATTTTATGGGGTAGTTACTGACTTACAAATTTATTGAACATCTATAGAGCAAAGTGCAGTGCCAGGGGCCACTTACTGTTGGTATTCCATAGTGATTAAGAGCCTGTGTGGATGTTTTGCTGGTGTCTGGCAGAGTGACATTTAATAAGGTACTTCACAGCTTACCCCTCTGTAAAATGGGGATGATAATAATCAAATCTACTTCATAGAGTTCCTGGGAGGATTAAATTGGATGAAAGAAACAAAATGCTTAAGACAATGTATCCTATAGAGATAATTCACAATAAATGTTGGCCATTTATAATGATGATGATGGTAACATTCATTCACCATGCTAGACCTTCAGTAATAAATTAATTAAGCAAACATTTTAAGAATGTTCTAATTCTCTTCTTTTGCTTTTGTTATTTATTACCTTTTAAACTTTCCTGAAAATATTACCTTCTGAGAAAATTTTTCCCTGCTTAATGATACTCTTCTTTGATAATATTCCCTCATCCATTCATCCATCAACCATCCTTTTACTAACCCTTCTTTCATCAAGCAGCCATCCATCCATCCATCCACCCATGTATCCTTCCACCCATTTTTCTATCCATCTTTTCATCCATCTTCTTCCATCATCCATTCATCCATCAACTCATCCACCCATTCATCTGTCCACCCATTCTTCCATCCATCAATTCTCCCATCCTTTTGACCATCTTTCACCATCCACTTATCAATTCATTTATCCTTCTATTAATCCATTATTCATTCAATCCATCCTTGTATCATCCATCCATCATTCATCCAATAAGTATTTAAGAACCCCACCATTCATAAGTAACTGCGTCAAGTACCAAGAGGAGCCAGATATGATTTCTGCCCTCAACAGAGATAAATCCTTTCATCTATCCTTTGATTTATTTCATCCGCTCTTCCATCCATCCTTCCATTCATCCGTTCTTTCACCATTCATCTATTCTTCTATCCACACATCCTTCCCTTCATTGTTTTTTCTTTTTATTTTTGTTGTTGTTGTTTTTACCAGATCACAGTTCAAATTTCCTTCTTTCTTTAATCATCCATTAATCCGCCACCCATCCAATAAGTATTCAAGAACCCTATCATCTATAAGGAAATGCGGTGGGTACCAAGAGGAACCAGACATAATTTCTGTCCTCAAACAGCTAGAGATAAGACATTGGCACCAATATCTGCCACCCAACATGGAAAATAACGGCAACCACAACTGGTAGTATTAAGGCACTGATATTGTGCCCAAGAGGCAGCTTAGCTCACAGCTTTGGTTCTCTGGTTCTCTTAAGACACAACAATGTCACAGTGGACCAGTGAGAAGATAATAGCACCCAACCAACCAGGGTTCAAATCCTACCTCTCCCATGTATCAACTGAGTGGCCTTGGGAAGATCACTTCTCCTTTCTGAACTCCAAGGGAATATTCTTATCTGTTTAGTGGAGATAATATCTCAACTATAGAAGCCTTTGTGATAATTACAGGCGCACGTGGGCTGTAAAGTCACTGGAGTATAGTGTACCTTCAAAATAATGAGTCCATCTGCTTCTCAGCAAAAATGACCCCATGTCTGAAACAAGACTTCAGTGTGAGTCTTCCCTCAACCTCTAAGCCCACACACAAACCTCTTCTATTACATATTTAGGCTGCCTTTGGGGGGAGAAGCAGCAGGATCTCAGTAAGCTCTTTTTGAATTTCAACTTTCTTTTTCTTAAAGTAAGGAGAGTAAGCCTTACCTGGAGAAATGGTGCAAAAATTGACAGAACCATAAAGATTCTAATCTACTACCCAGAATTTAATAAGTAATTCATCCAGTCTCTTAACAGGTAATTTGTTCGCTTTTCTTCAGTTCCTCCCCAAACTTGGGGTACAGGCAACCTTCTTTAGCATTAGATCAGTCAGATAATCTGGTTTAACCCATTTCTTTGAGTTTATTAACAGAGAAAGGACCCCACCCACAAGACTTCACCTTCCCTACTTTCTCTGGCTTTCCCCTTCCAGAACCAATATGGCAGCCACCAGCTACTTTGGGTTCTTGAGCACTTGAAATGGGCAAGTCCGGATTGTTCTATGTTGTACATGTAAAATACTGATTCTGAAGACAAAGCATAGGAAAAATAATGTAAAGTGTCTCATTAATAATTGTATTTATTACGTGTTGAAATGATCGTTTAGATATCCATGGGTTCCTCAAAACATATTATTAAAATCAATTGTACTTATCATTTCTTAAGTGTTACTGCTATAAAACTTACCATGATTTATGTGGCTCACATCCTATTTCTAGGGCATAATGCTGCTCTAAACCTTCCTTCCTTGCGATAGGAGCCCTGAGACCCCACTTCTCACACCCTCCCAAGTTTCCAGGTCAAAATGCACCTTTGAGAAAGTCCTTCTGGGACCTAGCTCTCTCCACGGTCTCTCTTTAAGGTTCTGCTCCCAAGAGCTCTGGATTATCTAGGGATTGGCTGAATGGCTTTGCCCCCAGCCTGTCTGTAGGACGGCAGCTTCCCTAAGGAGGGTTCTTCATCAGTGGTTACTGTCGGAAGGCAGTTTGAATGAGATCAGCTGTGGTTAATTTATGATGGCTCAAGATAAGCCCGTGCATATCCACGAAGCCCATAAAATTCAGTCAAGTGTACGCTGATGGGGCCTTGTGGGGGCTGGAGACAGGGACAAGAATATTGATAAGCAGAGGAGAGAACACTTCCAGAAATGCAGCTGAGGAGCTGGAGAGGTTTCAGCTGAACAATAAAAGACTGAGAGCCCTATAATTATCTAGCAAGAAGGCAGGTGTTGGATAATTGGAACTAGCCTTCTGAAATATGTCATTTTTTTGTTTTTGTTTTTTTGAGACAGAGTCTCGGTCCCCCAGGCTGGTGTGATCTCGGCTCACTGCCACTATCACCTCCCAGATTCAAGTGATTCTCCTGCCTCAGCCTCCTGACTAGCTGGGATTACAGGTGCCCGCCACCATACTTGGCTAATTTTTTTTATTTTTAATATAGACGGGGTTTCACCATGTTGGCCAGTCTGGTCTCAAACCCCTGACCTCAGGTGATCTGCCCTTCTCAACTTCCCAAAGTGCTGGGAGTACAGGCCATCATTTTTAAATGATTCTTTACCATCCTGGAATTTTGCAAAGAAGTCCACAAGCCTTCTCTTGGGATCTTTCAGAGTTGCCCACATGTTACAGCTGACCTTCCTTCCTTGTGATAGGAGCCCCGAGACCCCACTTCTCACAGCCTCCCAAGTTTCCAGGTCAAAACGTACCTTTGAGAAAGTCCTTCTGGGACCTAGCTCTCTCCACGGTCTCTCTTCAAGGTTCTGCTCCCAAAAGCTCTGAATTATCTGGGGATTGGCTGAATGGCTTTGCCCCGAGCCTGTCTGTAGGACGGCAGCTTCTCTAAGGAAGGTTCTTCATCAGTGGTTACCGTCAAAATGCAGTTTGAATGAGATCAGCTGTGGTTAAAAATGCCTTGGTTTTACAGATAATGGAATCAAGGCACAGCTGGGCTCAGGAACTTGGTGAACCTCATACAGCAAACTGTTGGGGAGTGCAGGGCTTGACCCAGCGTGTCTAGGGCTCTTTGCTTTGTGTTTCTTTGGTGTTGCATCCTCATGTCCCAGGCTTGGGTGTTTTCAAAATAAGAGGCTTGCAGGAAAATTAGCCGGGCGTGGTGGCATGTGCCTGTAATTCCAGCTACTTGGGAGGCGGAGGCAGGGGAATTGCTTGAACCCAGGAGGTGGAGGTTGCAGTGAGCTGAGAATGCACCATTGCGCTCCAGCCGGGCAACAAGAGAGAAACTCCGTCTCAAAAAAAAAAAAAAAGGCTTGCAGGCTGGGGTTTGTCTCATGGCAGCCTCCTCTGCCCTGGCTTCTCTGCCTGTCTCTGCCTTCACCTCTTTTTGCCGGCTGTCTCTCTGGCCCTCTCTGTCACTCTCTTCCTCAGTCTCTCTTTCACCGTCTCTCCTCTCCCCTCTCCCTTTCTCCCTGCCTCCTTTTCCTTCCTCTTCGAAGCTCTTTCTCTGTCTCTGGGTTTTGCTCAGTGTCTCTCTTTCTGTCTTCCTCTCTCTTTGCTTCTTCTCTCTTTTTGTCAGAGGATGGAGTCTCACTTTGTCACCCAGGCTAGACTGCAGTGGCATGACCTCAGCTCACAGCAACCTCCACCTCCCGGATTCAAGCCATTCTCCTGCCTCAGCCTCCCAAGTAGCTGGGACCACAGGCACATGCCATGATGCCCAGCTAATTTTTGTATTTTTTAGCAGAGATGGGGTTTCACCAAGTTGGCCAGGCTAGTCTCAAACTCCTGGCCTCAGCCTCGCAAAGTGCTGGGATTACAGGCATGAGCCATAGTGCGTAGACTGCGTCAACCTGCTTCTCTTTCTACACACTACTTATTTCAGGGCAGGAATGTATATCAGAATCATCAGAGGGCCTTTAAGAATACAGACATCAGGCCAGGCACAGTGGTTCACGCCTGTAACCTCAGCACTCTGGGAGGCCAAAGTGGGAGAATCGCTTGAGCCCAGGAGTTCAAGACCAGCCTGGGCAATATAGTAAGACCCCTAATCTACAAAAAAAAAAAAATTTTTTTTTAATTAGCCAGGCATGGTGGCCTGTGCCTATAGCCCCAGCTACTCAGGAAACTAAGGCAGAAGGATCACTTGAGCTCAGGAGATTGAGGCTACAGTGAGCTGTGATCATACCACCGCAGTCCAGCCAGAGTGAGATCCCATTTTTTTTTTTGACAGAGTCTCGATTGTTGCCCAGGCTGGAATGCAGTGATGCGATCTCAGCTCAACAGCAACCTCCATCTCCCGGGTTCCAGCAATCCTCTTGCCTCAGCCTCCTGAGTGGCGGGGATTACAGGCATGGGCCAGCACACCCAGCTAATTTGTTGGATCTTTTTCTAGAGATAGGATTTTGCCATGTTGCTCAGGCTGGTTTCGAACCCCCGGGCTCAAGTGATCCTCCCACCTCTGTCCCAAAGGCATGAGCCACCACACCTGTCCAATTCAGCACTTAAAAGGGGGGAAATTCTGTCATTTTCAACAACGTAGAAGAAACTAGAGGACATTCCACCAGGTGAAATAAACGAGGCACAGAAAGACACATGATCTCTTTTCTATAGGGAATCTTAAAAAGTTGAACTCACAGAAGTAGAGAATAGAATGATGATTACCAGAGGCTGGGGGATGTTGATCAAAGAATACAAATTTTCAGTTAAGAAAAATAAGCTGAGGCTGAGCACGTTGGCTCATGCCTGTAATCCCGGCACTTTGGGAGGCCGAGGCGAGCAGATCACCAGGTCAGGAGTTTGAGACCAGCCTGGCCAATATGGTGAAACCCCATCTCTACTAAAAATACAAAAATTAGCTGGGTGTAGTGGGGCACACCTGTAGTCCCAGCTACTCGGGAGGCTGAGGCAGGAGAATCGCCTGAACCTCGGAGGTAGAGGTTGCAGTGAGCTGAGATCATGCCACTACACTCCAGCCTGGGTGACAGAATGAGACTCTGTCTCAAAAACAAAAAGAAGAAGAAGAAGCTTTAGTGATCTATTGCACAGAATGATGACTATAATAAATAATGATGCATTGTATGTTTCCAAATTCATTTTTTTTAAGTAGATTTTTTTTTTTTTTTTGAGATGGAATCTCTTTCTATCACCCAGGCTGGGGCGCAGTGGCACCATTTCAGCTTATTGCAACCTCCGCCTCCTGGATTCAAGCGATTCTCAAGCCTCACCCACTCTTTAATCCCCCAAAGAGCCCAACAACACAGACACTATTATCCTGATTTTAGAGAAGAGGAAGTTACGGTTCAGAGAGCATAGTGACGTGGCCAACCTCATGCAGTTGGTAAAATTTTTTGACATTCATTTTTCCTTGATTAAACATTTATGGAGCTCCTAGCACTATGCTAGCTGTGCACTTTAAAAAATATATGTATAAGAACAGGCCAGGCATGGTGGCTCACGCCTGTAATTCCAGCACTTTGGGAGGCCAAGGTGGGTGGATCATGAAGTCAGAAGTTTGACACCAGCTTTGCCAATATGATGAAACCCTGTCTTTACTAAAAATACAAAAATTACCAAGGCATTGTGGCATGTGCCTGTAATCCCAGTTACTCAGGAGGCTGAGGCAGGAGAATCACTTGAACCCAGGAGGCAGAGGTTGCAGTGAGTCAAGATCACACCATTTCAATCCAGTCTGGGTGACAGAACAAGACTCTTGTCTCAGAAAAAAAAAAAAAGCCAGATGTGGTGGCTCATGCCTATAATCTCAGCACTTTAGGAGGTCGAGGCGGGTGGCTGATCACCTGAGGTCAGGCGTTTGAGATCAGCCTGACCAATGTGATGAAACCCCGTCTCTACTAAAAATACAAAAATTAGCCGGGCATGGTGGCATGTGCCTATAATCCCAGCTACTCAGGAGGCAGAGGTTGCAGTGAGCCAAGATCACACCATTGCACTACAGCCTGGGCAAGAGCAAAACTCAGTGTAAAAAAAAAAAAAAAAAAAAAAAAAAAAAACATTTAACATGAGCCCTACTTGCTTAACAAAGGTTTAAGTTAAATTCGCGATACAACATTGTTGACCAAAGGTGCAGCAAGTCTCTAAAATGTGTTCCTCTAGCTTAATTTTAGTAGTTGAAAGATTTTCAAGATTTGTTCAAGCTAGTAATCCTAAATCACATTCTAGAACTATGAAATTCTAGAAATAGGAAAATTCTAGAAATAGGAAAATTCTTCTGGATTCCATTCTTCTGTTCATGCAAACGAACTTCATGACAATATTAGATTTATTTATTCCTAGCTTATTCATCTGTCCTCAGGCATACAGAAATAACAGAAAGACATTACAAACTGGCTGGGCGCAGAGGTTCACGCTTGTAATCCCAGCACTTTGGAAGGCCAAGGCAGAAGGATTGCTTGAGCCCAGGAGTTTGGGACTAGTCTGGGAAACATAGCAAGACACCACCTCTACAAAAAATAAAATTTAAAAATTAGCCAGGATGGTGATGTGTGCCTGTGGTTCCAGCTACTCGGGAAACTGAGGCAGGAAGATTGGCGAGCTCAGGAGTTTGAGGCCGCAGCGAGCTGTGGATTGTGCCACTGTGCTCCAGCCTGAGCGATACAGCTAGAGTCTGCCTTTATTTTATCTTTTGAGACAGAATCTCTCGTTCTGTCACCCAGGCTGGAGTGCAGTGGTGCGATCTCGGCTCACTGCAACCTCTGCCTCCCGGGTTCAAGCAATTCTCCTGCCTCAGCCTCCCAAGTAGCTGAGGCTACAGGCATGTCCCATCACACCCAGCTAATTTTTTTTGTTGTTGTTTTTCAGTAGAGATGGGGTTTCACCATGTTGGCCAGGCTGGTTTCAAACTCCTGACCTCAAGTGATCTGCCTACCTCAGTCTCCCAAAGTGCTGGGATTACAGGCTGAGCCATTGCTCCTGGCCTCCAGATTCTGTCTTTAAAAGAGAAAGAAAATTTAAAAATGACAGTAAATGGGCTGATAAACTCAATTCCTCTATTTTATTCAGTTGCTAAGGGAT
The DNA here is from genome assembly GCA_004027715.1 of Plecturocebus donacophilus. Classification (NCBI taxonomy): domain Eukaryota; kingdom Metazoa; phylum Chordata; class Mammalia; order Primates; family Pitheciidae; genus Plecturocebus; species Plecturocebus donacophilus. The sequence goes on along the minus strand of PVKP010018421.1, from coordinate 22,434 downwards.
TTTTGGATCTCGTGTGGCTAATAAAGGCAAAGTGAATGAAGAAATGCTTGCAGGATGGGAAACCGGTGACATGCAATGCAATCGTGATTACATGAAACGAAGATGCTAAGGGAAGGATGGGCGACTCCACAAATGTGATGTCTTAGCACACTTGGTCTTCATAAAGCATCAACAATAATGGCAAAAATACAGTGTGCCAAAGACCACCCGCTATGTTGTAGAATATAGTCTACATCCATAAAAGGTGTTCAAACGAGAAGGAAAGAGGTGCCAGGTGCGGTGGCTCACACCTGTAATCCCAGCACTTTGGGAGGCCGAGGTGGGCAGATCACCTGAGGTCAGGAGTTCGAGACCAGCCTGGCCAAATGGTGAAACCCTGTCTCTACTAAAAATGCAAAAATTAGCCAGGCATGGTGGTGTGCATCTGTAATCCCATTTTCTCAGGAGGCTGAGGCAGGAGAATCACTTGATCACGGGAGACGGAGGTTGCAGTGAGCCAAGATCATACCATTGCACTCCAGCCTAGGTAAAAAGAGCAAAACTCTGTCTCAAAAAAAAAAAGTAACTAAGAACACACTGTGTTTTGGAATCCATGATTAATCTGACTTTTCATAGTTGGAAATGTAGGTGTCCCTACGTGCTGTGCCGCTTCTTCCTCAGAACTTCAAAGCCACCTGCAGCCCACCAGGTTAATCACCAAGAACAGCGGCCCACACGGAAGGTTCATGGAGCGTAAACCAAGGTGCTTCTCCAGGAAGCCTCCCTGGGCCTCTCCAGGGGATTCTTGAGCCCTGGATGACAAAGACCAGAAAGGTCTGAGATCCGGGTAAGCCTGTGGCTACTCATGGGATTCCAGATGCTTCATTTCGTGGAAACGACATGAAATTCCTCAGCCTGCGTCTTCCCTGTCTGTTATTTTAAGTATTTCCTTTTTCTACATTTCTTCCTATGCAAGGTAGATAGCTTAACTTTGGAGCAGAGCAAGGAAGGAGGGAGAAGGTGGAGATGAAAGATGAGAGAAGAGAAGGAGGAGGAGGAAGAAAGGAAGAGGAGGAAAGGAGAACAAGAAGGAAGAAAAAGAATGAGGATGAGGAAGGGAAGCTGGAGAGGGACGAGGACGAAGAGGGGAGGAGGGAAGAGAGGAGGGCACAGGGAGGAGGAGTGGTTGTGGTTAGTTCCCAGGGCCATAAAACCTTGGAGATCAGCTGGTCGACCACGAGCCCGCTCCTCCTCCATGCTGGGAGCATGGCCTGGCACTGGGGGCTCCTGCTGGCTTGGGTCTGCCTGCTTCGCAGCGCGCTGGCTCTTCTAGAGGAAGGTAGGGAGCCAGGGGACCCTGGCTGGGGATAGAGCCCTGCACCTCGGCCACTGTACGCCATCAAGTCCCAGAGGCCACGGAGGGCAGCATTCGCCTTGGCTTTAGCTACCTTAAGAAAGAAAAAGATACTCTCTCTTTCAGGTCAGAAACACAATCCATGGGTAACGATTTTTTTTTTTTTTTTTAAAAAGCAAGTTCAGCTGATAAAAGCATGAAAGACTAAGAATGTAAATTGAAAAATCCTAGTGACATGTTACTTGAAATCCATTCTCCCTTCACGCCGGGAGATTTTAAATGCCTCAGGCAGAGGTTTTGAAAATGAGACTGATTTTCATAAAGTCGATTTTATTCCTTTTCGAAAGCCTATAACAATTATGAAGCAAAAATATAAACATAAGAAGGCAATTTACTATAGATGCATCCGACATGCTTGATGATGAAAAAGCATAGTTGCAAAAACAATTTCTTATGGAATGGCCAGAAAGAACGATCTTGCATATGTTTCTTTTAAGTATTCTTCAGGACATCTTTGCATTAAAAAAATAATAATAACACTGTGCTTGCTAATACTTCCTTTTAAAAGAATGGAAAAAAAATACTCCCAATGTAACTATGACCACTACTTTCTTATCCACTAGAATCATTTTATACTTATTGGAAAATAACACTTCACTTGGCCACACGTTTTTTTTTTTTAATCAGACATCATGTTTGTAGATACATAGAAAAGAATATAGATCAGTGGGGGGAAAAGCTAATTAAGATGATCCTAAGGCTTCTCCACTGTCAGTCAATGTCTGGTCTCCTGAATTATCGATGTCATATGTTTCCACATAATACTTGTGCTATTCAGACCCCTAGTCATAAGGCATTTCTCTTAATAATGCATGTCATGGGTCCTGGGCTATTAGCCTGTATTTTAAATGATGTAGTGCGAGTCTACTTTTGATCTGCAGAACTGTTCAGTTTTTTGTTTGTTTGTTTGTTTTTGAGACAGTCTTGCTCTGTTGACCCAACTGGAGTGCAGTAGTGTGATCTTGGCTCACTGCAACCTCCACCTCCCAGGTTCAAGTGCTTCTCCTTTCTCAGCCTCCCGAGTAGCTGGGACTAGAGGCACACACCACCACGCTCGGCTAATTTTTATATTTTTAGTAGAGACGGGCTTCCACCATGTTGGTCAGGCTGGTCTTGAACTGCTGATCTCAGGAGATCCACCTGACTTGCCCTTCCAAAGTGTTGGGATTACAGGTGTGAGCCACTACGCCCAGCCTATTGCCTCTTAAGAGTTTCTTTTGAACCACCGAGGAGCAAACTGCATTTTTTTATGCTAGTTGTATTCCATACAGACAATAGCAACTGGGTCCCCACCACAATCCAGCCTGCAGATAGTAAGATGTCATCAGAAATAAGGGGCACGTGAAAACATACACATCTTGGGCTCAAAGTCTTGCTTGAAGCCATAGACTAAGCTTGCTTGAAATCCAGAGATGCTGGAGAGAAATCTGGACTCCTAACTTGCCAGGAGTCTAGTGGGACAGAGGAGGTGAAGGGAGCCTCAGTTCTTGATGAATGGGATGCATGGGAGCTCTCAGCTATGGTTCCTACCCTTCCCCTTCAGAGAAGCATTGCATTTTAGTGTTTTAGAAGCAGTGACATGATAGGCTTGCTAGGTGCACAGGATCTAGTGGGTGCACAGGATCTAGTGGGAAGATCTAGTACATGATCTAGTGGGAAGACAGAAGAGGAAAAAGACTGAGTGCGGCACCTGCTAAATCTACTCTACGCCTGACCTGAAAAAGGAAATGTGGATGAATTGGCAAGACTTCACAAAGGATTTGGTTGAGGGATCTTGTTCCAGGGCTAGAAATTTGCCGTGTACAAAATGTAATGGCTGGTCCAAGTCGATGGGTTGTCTAAGGGATTACATGGAAGTTGGGAGGAGTAGGAGGTGGGGGAAGAGAGGAAGGAGGGAGAGCGAGAGGAAGGAGGGGACGAGGAGGGGGAGAAAGAGGAGTTTCTTTTGAGCTACTGAGGAGCAAACTCCAAGTTTTCGATGCTGGTTGTATTCAATACAGACAATAGCAGCTGGGTCCCCACCACAATCCGGCTTGCAAATAGTAAGATGTCCTCACAAATAAGGGGCATGTGAAAACTCATAGACATCTAGGGCTCAAAGTCTTGCTTAAGGCCATAGATTAAGCTTGGCTGGAATACAGAGAGGCTGGAGGGAAATCTGGACTCCTGAGCTTGCCAGGAACAGAGTCGAGTGGGACAGAGGAGGTGAAGGGAGCCTCAGTTCTTGATGAATGGGGATGCATGGGAGCTCTCGGCTAGGGTTCCTCCTCATCCTCGTTAGAGGAGCATTGCATTTTAGTGCTTTCAAAGCAGTGACATGATAGGCTTGCTAAGTGCACAGGACGCAGAGACTAGACACGTGCATTTCCACTTATGAGCATGTGATCTGCATGTGAGCTGCACCTCCACCTCGTCCCACTAGTGCCTGACCTAGTGGGTTTTTAAAAACTCAGCTGGTGATTCTAATATGCAACAAAGCTTGGGAACCATTGCACTGGTCACTTAAGTAATACGTGCCTAAGGAAAACGTTTTAATCTCAAGACACAAAGGCAGCCAGGACAATTTAGCTGAAAAGCAAACTTGTGGAATGAAGAAACATGAGCAAATAGCAAAGTAGTCAGTAATGAATAAAACGGACACAACAAATTCAGAATTAAAATCATTGCTTTTGCAAAAAGCTTTTCAAAAAACAAAAAAAAAAGTAAGTCATTGCTTTTTTAAGTGTAATATACAAATTTGGTGAACTAGTTATGAACACAGATATGTTGACTTATAATGCCTTAATATGAGAGATCTCTGCAAATTAATTATAGTATGTGTATGTTCTCTTAACCAACATGACATTTGTAAATTTATTTGTTGGTGAATTGTGCTTTTCTATCTTACATTATTTTAATGGTTATTAAGCATCATATAGCATGGGCTATTTGGGAAAAAATTAAAATTTTCACTCTGTATTTATTCTATATTCATTCTATGCTATATTTCATCCTAAAGTTATGACTATTCTTTTTTTTACTTGTTTTCTTCTTTCTAGCTCCTTTTTTTTTTTTTTTTTTTTTTTTTTTTTTTTTTTTTTTTTTTTTTTTTTTTTTTTTTTTTTTTTTTTTTTTTTTTTTTTTTTTTTTTTTTTTTTTTTTTTTTTTTTTTTTTTTTGAGACGGCGTCTCACTCTGTCGTGAGGCTGGAGTGCAGTGGTGCACTCCTGGGTTCAAGCGATTCTTCCACCTCAGCCTTTTGAGTAGCTGGGACCACAGGCACGTGCCACCACGCCTGGCTAATTTCTGTATTTTTAGTAGAGACAGGGTTTCACCATGTTGGCCAGGATGGTCTTGATCTCTTGACCTCGTGATCCGCCCACCTCGGCCTCCCAAAGTGCTGGGATTACAGGCATGAGCCACCGCGCCCAGCCCTTCTATCTCCTTTTTGAATTGTTATGACTATTCTTAAAGGCTCAATTAAATGAACTTTATAAAAGTTATTTAATATTCAACTAAACACCTGCTGGTTTTAAATCAAACAGGCTTTACATAAAGTCACTTCATCAGGAACCATGCAAAGTGACAAAACAAAAAATTCGAGTTCTAAGGAGGGGGAGGTAAATATTACAGGTTTAATGGCTTATGAAGGAACAGTGGTTGAGAAACGGTGCTTTAAGGAAAAAACAAGTAAAGCTATCAGGCAGTTTCTTTCATTCTAGGAATATTAGGATATTCAAACTGGGGAGGACTTGACATCCTAATGTTACTCTGTTGTTTTGTGGGGGTTTTTTTTGTTTTGTTTTGTTTTGTTTTGAGACAGAGTCTCGCTCTATCGCCAGGCTGGAGTGCAGTGGCGCGATCCCGGCTCACTGCAATTGGTTTCAAGCAATTCTCCTGCCTCAGCCTCCCGAGTCGCTGGGACCACAGGCACACACCACCACGCCCGGCTAATTTTCTGTACTTTTAGTAGAGACGGGGCTTCCCCATGTTGGCCAGGATGGTCTCGATCTCTTGACCTTGTGATCCGCCCGCCTCGGCCTCCCAAAGTGCTGGGATGACAGGCGGGAGCCACCGCGCGCCCCTACTTTGCTGTTTTACAGCAGAGGAAACTGAAGGCAGATTGTTGGTAAGTGGTGGAGCCTGTGCCCAGATTTGGGCCGTTACTTCCTACTGAACTAACCCTCCAAGGGGGATTCAAATGGAATTGCCGTCTGCTTAACCTTTTTTAACATAACGGAACTTAACATTTCTGAACTTTGTCTCTAAGGTGTTGGAAACAGCCGGGCGCGGTGGCTCACGCCTGTAATCCCAGCACTGTAGGAGGCCGAGGCAGGCAGATCACAACATCAAGAGATCGAGACCATCCTGGCCAACATGGTGAAGCCCCGTCTCTACTAACACACAAAAATTAGCCGGGCGCGGTGGTGCGTGTCTGCAGTCCCAGCTATTTGGGAGGCTGAGGCAGGAGAATTGCTGAACCTGGGAGGTGGAGGGTGCAGTGAGCCGAGATCATGCTACTGCACTCTAGCCTGGCCCCTAGCAACAGAACAAGACTCTGTCAAAAAAAAAAAAAAAAAAAGATGATGGAAATAATGCTTACCTCACAAAATTGCTCTGATAAGTTAAATAAAATATCGTTATCAGGATATATAAGATGCTTAGAGCATTTATTTGCACTTCCTACATACCTCAGAGGTATCATTCTTATTTTTCTCTCCTAGAGGGAGAGGTTTTCATTTTGAAAGTGACAACTCCAAAGACATGAATCTCTAATAGAATTCAGGTATTCAATGAGAAGTGGTCACAAAAATAAAAACCTATAGTGTTTTATATCAGAAACCTATGATGAAGTGATTAATTTTGAAAAAAATGTGAGAAAAGTAAATCATTTACTTTTGCCTGCTGAATTTTTTGTTTTAAAAATAATTTTAATTATTCTTGTCCTTTAATAATATTTGGAAAATACAGTTAAAGCAAAAGGAAAATAAGAAATCACCCGCAATCACACTACCAAAAATAAGCTCTATTGAACTTTGATGCCTAACTTTTGGAATAGTATTATTCTTACTAGAATAGGAATTGGTGAAATATTTTCATTTCTTTTATTTTAAAGTGACATAAATATTTGTTCAAAATTGTGTCTTTCAGATGAATTACCACCAACTGTGGGTGAGTTGATCAAAAACTTTTATTAGGGTTTCTTTTAAATTTTTTCCAATAAAATGTGAAACCACTGAATATTTCCTTTCCTGGTAAGAAATCATATTTTTCATTAAAGATTACTATTTTATGTACATATATAAAGTAAATTTTATGTTTAAAATGTTAAGAAAAAGAGGAAGAGATAAATCATAATTTTACAGTTAATTTTACTTTTGGATGATTAAACATTTCATTACCCATAACTTCGTAATGTGATTTTTTTGCAAAAAAATCAAATATTATGAAAATAAGAAATAGAAAATGCCTTTTGCCAACTAAAAATGAAGTATAAATTTTTCCATATCTATTTATATGCTCATTTTTATTAATACCTACCTGATATTATAAAGCCAATTTCATTTTAAAATTCCCTCAGGGATTAATATTTTTAAATTAATTTTTATTTTTTAAACTAATATTAATCATGCTGAAATAAACATCCTTAAACTAACTGTCATTCTAATTAAAACTAGGAAAGCACAGGAGTGTTACATTAACAGTATTTTAGGTTCTAACATAAGTGAAATTGTAAGAAGAAAAATGTATATAAAATAACAGGCACAAGTATTTTATGATCGTCTACTTTAAATCCCTAAGAACATGAATAAAAATTATTATTTTAATAAAGTAATATAGCTATGTAGCTGGATACAAGATAAACCTATAACAGTGAATATTTTTTCTCTATTTCTACTGGTAAGAACCAACTGGGCATTGATGGAAATAGAAAACATTCTCTCTAACATCAATGACCAAAAAAAAAAAAAAAGTACTTTGGAATTAAATCCATGAGAAATGTGTATGACTTAAATAAAATAAATAAGAAAATCATACTGAAGAGCAAAAAAGTACATTTTGAAAGAGAGATAATGTCATGTTCTTAGATGGAAAACATGATGCCATAATAATATCACTTTTTCTCAAACTAACATTTTTATTTAATTTCATTTTAAAGCCTAAGAATAGTGAAATAAATGTCAGCTCTAAATTTTATTTTTCAGAAACTATAACTCATTTTCCAGAGGTTAGAGGTAAGTTTATCAGAAAACTTTTACTATTAATGTATATTTTATTTTAATTATGTGAAAATGGGGAATCAGTAATGTTTTGTCAGTAAAAAAATATTTTTTTTCTCCTTGTATAAAATGTAACATAAGTGCCTTGTAAACAGATAAAGAAAAAGGAGATATAGAAGTCACCCTGAACTTTCATCAGCACTAAATGTGTCTTCTCTTTAATTTCGGCCAATCTAACAGGAAATAATAGATTTTAAAATGTATATAGAAAACATCCAAAAATAATTAGGAATATTATGAACAAAGTGCTGAAGTGGAGAAATATTTAGTTTCATTAGATATTTAGATACACTAAAAGACTGTAACATAAACAACATGGAATCAGCCTATGAAGGTAGAAGGAAGAGGAGGAGGAAGGTAAAATGAAGAAGATGAGGAAGAAGAAGAAAGAGGAGGAAGAGAGGAGAAGAAAGAAAGAAAGATTTTGTGACGCTTGCTGGCTCCAGAGCCTGCTCATTTTACCATCATGCTTTCTTACATCTCTAATAATTTCAAGATACTTGATAGAAAATATAGGATGGATCCCAGGATATATTCTAATAATCCATGGTTTTAAACATGATTTTTAAATGGCACAGGTGGTTTATTTCATCATAGACCTGTCATTACTATTTGAAATAAAGTTGCATTCCCCTTTTGTATCATATACAAAACTAAATTCTTGCTTAATCAAATTTTAAATATAAGAGGAACAAAGTTGTTTAAGAAGAAAATGGAAAAAATATATATGGCCTAAGAGCAAGGCAGGAATCATCTATAATACATGTAAACATTTTTTTAATTGTGTAAATGCTTCATGCTGATGAAAATTCAGGTAAAGGAGCACAATTAGTGGGGAGGACTAATTGCCATTGTCCTTTGAGAAGTCAATACTCATCAGTGTTAAAATTTTATATACACTTTGTCCTTTAACCTTGCTTTGGGGATTCTATAGAAACAAATACTTCAATATATAAGGATTTAAATACATGAAATGTTTACTACAGCTATATTTACAGTGGGAAAAACCTGAATGTGGGAAATATTGAATAAATTGTGGTGAATCCATATCACAGAACATGAATCAGCATTAGAAAGAAGTTAAGTCCAGACTCAGTGGCTCATGCCTGTAATCCCAACACTTTTGGAAGCCAAGGCAGGAGAACACTTGAGCTCAGGAGTCTGAGATCAGCCTGCGCCACATGGTGAGATCTCATCTTTACAAAAAATTTAAAATTAGCTGGGCATAGTAGCACACACCTGTAGTCCCAGTTACTCAGGAGGTTGAGGTGGGAGGATCACTTGAGCCCAGGAGAATGAGGCTGAAGTGAGTCATAAAGAAGTCAGAGCTACACAATCACTTTAAGAGGATTTTTATGGTGTATTCATTTGGAAACTCAAGTATAAAATGATTCATTTTGAAGGGTAGCAAAAGATCACGTATATGTGCCTATGTGTGTATATGCATATATAACTATGTATATCCTGTACACAACCACACAGCATATATACAAAATCATGTAACATATATGTGCATGTACATATCTATAAAACCATACAACATGGAGATATATATAGATATATAGATATCTATATCCCTTCCCTTCCCTATATATAGAGATAGATATAGATATCTATATAGATAGATAGATATATATCCATGTTGTATGGTTTTATAGATATATATATCCATGTTGCATGGTTTTTATATATGTATATGCACATATATGTTACATGATTATGTGTGTATATGCACATATATGTTATATAGATATAGATATATCTCCATGTTGTATGAGAGGGGGAGAGAAAGACAGATGATGGAAGCAGGTGAAAATAGGAGATCCAGGGGCAGAGGAGAAGAATTGTTTGGTAGATAAATGCCCACATTTATGTTTCTACACTTAGGAGAGATTTCTGAAACTGGGGCAAGCCGGGCTTGGTGGCTCACACCTATAATCCCAGCACTTTGGGAGGCTAAGGCGGGCAGATCACCTGAGACCAGGAGTTCAAGACCAGCCTGACCAACATGGAGAAACCTCATCACTACTAAAAATACAAAAATTAGCTGGGCACAGTAGTGTGCGCCTGTAATCCCAGCTACTCAGGAGGCTGGGGCAGTAGAATCACTTGAAACCATGAGGCGGAGTTTGCAGTGAGCCGGGATTGTGCCATCACACTCCAACCTGGGCAAAAAGAGGGAAACTCTGTCTCGAAAAAAAGAATAAAAGAAACTGGGGCAAATGCTACAAAAATTTTTGAGACTGTTTATGCCTTCAGAAAAAGTAGGGCAGGGGCAGGAATAGAAAACAAAAGACCTTTGTCATTCGAGGGCCAAAGCTCTGCTATTGAGTGGCACAATAACATTTACTACAGCCACAGGCAATGGGTGACAGACCCTAGGAAGGCAGTGGCTTGATAACCTCTCTCCTAACACACCCAGAGACAGATGAAGAGTTCTGTTTTCTCTAGATGGGGAGTGTGTCTTTCCATTCTACTATAAAAATGCAACACACTATGACTGCATCAAGGCCAAGGCGAAACACAAGTGGTGCTCATTAAACAAGACTTATGAAGGGTACTGGAAGTATTGCGCTGCAGAAGGTGAGTGTCCTGCCTCTACATACCTCCGAGCAGTCATCTCGGTCTCTGAGGAGAAACACAAGAGGGTTCTGAACATAGAATCCATAGCCAATTAAATTGTGAAAATAAAGGATGTTCAATTTCTGACAGTATAAAAATCACATTACACCAAAGATATGTTATGAGCACTTCAACCACATTACTTTGAAAAGAAAGAATCTTTTTAGTAGAACATCAAAGTAATATAGGATCTGAATGCCCCACCAATATTGTTCCTTTGTGCCTTTGGTGGAATAGGGCAGAGCAGATGATACGGAGTGGGAAGCAAAAGTGTGTGTATGCATGTGCACCTGTGTGCATATATGTGTGTCTGTGTGAGTGTGCATGTGTGCACGCTTGTTCATGTGTGTGCACATATACATGTGCATGTGTGTGAACATACTTATGCATTTGTGCACGTGTGTGCACATATGTGTGTGTGTGTGTGTGCACATGTGGGCATGGTGTGGTGGAGAGGGGTGCAAATTAGAAAGGTTTCTCATTCCAACCGCTTCTTCCTCTTTTTCCTCTGCAGATTTTGCAAGCTGTGTATTTCCCTTCTGGTATAGACGCTTGATCTACTGGGAGTGTACTGATAATGGGAATGCATTTGGGAGAAAATGGTGTTCACTGACCCAGAATTTTAACAAGGACCAAATTTGGAAATACTGTTAAAGACGGTGAGATTTACCAGGGGAAGGAAACTATAGTTTTTGTTGGCAGAGGAGAACCCTTACTCATTAGAAAGGGATTTTTTTTCTCTTTTTTCCTGGGATGTGAGTTGAAGGTGATCTAACTATAAATAACCAGAGGTTTTTGATTAAGGATTATGGGTTTTAATATGGAAACCTGTAATTTAACCTCAGCACTTTAATTGCTAACTGTGTAAAATAGTCCCTTTTAAAAATTAAGTCTATGGGATAGGCATGGTGGCTCATGCCTATAATCCCAGTGCTTTGGGAGGTCGAAAAGGAAGGATTGCTTGAGGCCAGGAGTTCAAGACCAGCCTGGACAACATAGCAAGACCCCATTTCTAAAAAAAAAAAATTTTTTTTTAAATTAACTAGGCATGGTGGCACACACTTGTAGTCTCAGCTACTCAGGAAGTTGAGGCATGAGGAACATCTGAGTTCAAGAGTTCAAGGTTGTAGTGAGCTGTGAAGAAAGGGAGACCCATCTCTAAAATAAATGAAGTCAAATAAGTGTATGAACTTCAGAAGATAGTGATGTGTCGATGTAGATTCACCAGTTGTAACAAATGTTCCACGCTGGTGGAGGATATTGATAACGGGGTGGCTATGTGTACATGGGAAATTTTTGTATCTACTACTTAATTTTTCTGTGACTTAAAACTGCTGTAAAAAATAACTCGCATTGGCCGGAAGCGGTGGCTCATGCCTGTAATCTCAGCACTTTGGGAGGCCAAGGAGGGCAAATCACAAGGTCAGGAGATCGAGACCATCCTGGCCAACATGGTGAAACCCCATCTCTACTAAAAATACAAAAATAATTAGCTGAGCATGGTCACAAGTGCTTGTAATCCCAGTTACTTGGGAGGCTGAGGCAGAAAAATCACTTCACCCAGGGAGTCGGAGGTTGTAGTGAGCCGAGATCACACCACTGCACTCCAGCCAGGTGACACAGTAAGACTCCGTCTCAAAAATAAAAAATAAAGTGTATCTAAAAATGCATTACCTTAATGAAGACTATGTTTAAAAAAAAAAGTGATAACTGAGGTGATACCTGAGGTAGGAATACAGGTGTGGAGGTTAAAGTATCAGAGTGAGGTTTAAAAAGGCTCAGATATGAACCACATGAATGAGGACAACAAAGCTGGGTGCACTGTACAAGGTGAGGGAGAGCCAACGGGGCAGGTCCATGGTGAGTATCCCGAGAGCCAGGCGGGGGACATGCCAGCGCTTGAGAACTGGCAAAGTCCAAAGGGAAGCCACAGAGCAGTGCTCGGTAAGCAGAATCTGGACAGAATCCAATTTGATGATAGAGGCCAGGAACAATGACTGACGCCTGTAATCCCAGCACTTTGGGAGGCAGAAGCAGGAGAATCGCTTGAGCCCAGCCTGGGCAACATAGCAAGATTTCATCTCTACAGATAATTTTAAAAATTAGGCAGGCGCAGCAGCACATGCCTGTGCTCCCAGCCACTAAGGAGGCTGAGGTAGGAGGATCACTTGAGCCCAGGGATTTGGGGCTGCAACGAGCAGTGGTTTCATCCCTACACTCCAGCCTGGGCCACAGAGCAAGACCCTGTTTCTTAGAAATTAACATTAAAAATTAAATTAAGACACAAATGTAATTATAAGGCAAATTGCTTTGGCTCTGGGTGGACAATGGAAAGATGAAATGGCCATGGACTGAATGTGGTACCCCACTTGAACCCGGGATGCAGTGGTTGCAGTAAGCCGAGATCACGCCACTGCACTCCAGCCTGGGTGGCAGAGCGAGACTCCATCTAAAAAAAGAAAAAAGAACACAGCGCATAGCTGCTCAAGGGGTCACACTGAGAAGGGCAGTGTTTGGATTTATTTCCGGGTGGGTGTGGAAGAAGAACAGAGGGCTGAGGATAGAGTATGTACAAAAGAAAGATCATGAGGATAAACAAGGAGCGTGAAATGAATAAACGGCAAAGTAAAGATGGCGGTGAACAAAAGGAGAAGGAAGTAGAGGCTCAATACACCGGAAGCCCCCACTGATTTTGTCTTCTTCCTGCCGCGTCAGAGCAGTGGCGGGAACACTAACAAGATGGCGCCCTCCCGGCATGCACTTCGCTCACTTACTTCTCTTGTAATATCCAATAGAGTCTCCAGGCAAACGTGGGCTTTCTTTTTCGGCTAAATTGAAGGGTCTAATCTCTCGACAACCACCTGTTGTAGCAACCAGCAACTCCCAAATGTTGAAGCAGATCTTCAACCAGCTTCCCCTTTCTCTTCACCTCAAAGTATCTGCAGAATAAAATGGTGCTTGACTTCTTATTGTGGTTGTGAAACAATGACAGGCAAGGTTATGAATGAAAAGTGTGTGTGTTTGTGTGCACACATGTGGATCCCCATGGGGGAGGACGGACCACGGAGATGGATGAGTTGGCCTAAAATGAACTGAGTGTGCTGGTGATGGATGAGATGGCACCAATGAAATGACAGGAGACTGCTCCCTGGAAGTGAGTAAAATATTCTAAATTTTTAAAGAAAAACACAGAATCATGTAAAAACTACTGGTCTGGCATGTTACTGCCTACATTACTATAGAAAGACTTACTTACCAAATCTGGATATAATGTCTGTTATATACGGGGCGGGGTGGGGATGTGTGTAGGTACACACACACACACACACACACACACATGCATACATAGGAAAGAAAGAAAACTGGGAGTTTTTAAAACTTTAATTAAAAAGAAATATTCTGCTATTTCAATATATTAAAATAAACACTCCATCTCAGCTTCAGTATTCTAATTCTACACATCTGAGGTAACCATGGTGAAGAATTTTCTATTTTCCATTTCTATTTAAAATCCAGCTACATAACTAGCTTAAAGATTACAGTAAGCCAGGCACAGTGGCTCACGCCTGTAATCCAGCACTTTGGGAGGCCGAGGCAGGCAGATCACAAGGTCAGGAGTTTGAGACCAATCTGGCCAACATGGTGAAACCCCGTCTCTGCGAAAAATCAGCAGGGCATGGTGGTGGGCACCTGTAACCCCAGCTACTCCGGAGGCCGAGGCAGGAGAAATGCTTGAACCCAGGAGGCGGAGGTTGCAGTGAGCTGAGATCGAGCCATTGCACTCCAGCCTGGGCGACCGAGCAAGACTCTGTCTCAAAAAGAAAAGAAAAGAAAAGAATACAGTAAGAGATTTGATTCAAGTAAGTACATCAAGGTTATCAAGATTATAGGCGAACTAATGCAGGAACAGAAAACCAAATACTGCATGCTCTCACTTATAAGTGGGAGCTGAGCATGGAGAACACATGGAGACAGAGAAAAGAGCAGCAGACACCAGGGCCCGCTTGATGGTGGAGCAAGGGAGGAGGGAGAGAATCAAAAAATTACCTATGAAGTCCTACGTTTATTACATGGGTGATGAAATAACCTGTGCCCCGAAGCCCTATGACACCCAATTTACCTGTATAATAAACCTAATAAACCTGCGCATGTACCCTGAACCTAAAAGTTTTTAAATATAAGTACATGTATATCAAGGTTAGCACGGGACAACTGGAATCAAGTATTCAGTCTGTCAACCTAAATGAGATAAGACTTTTAACACCACCCCCTTGTTAAATTGTGAAATCTAGCAGGTTTTAGATTCCACTCACTATGCATGTTGAAGAAGAGGAAAGTGCCAATTATCTTCCTTTTTTTCTTTTTTCTTTTTTTTTTTTTGAGACGGAGTCTCACTCTGTCGCCCAGGCTGGAGTGCAGCGGCGCGATCCCGGCTCACTGCGACCTCCGCCTCCCGGGTTCAAGTGATTCTCCTGCCTCAGCCTCTGAGTAACTGGACTACAGGCGGGTGCCACCACGCCCGGCTAATTTTTGTATTTTTTTTTTTAGTAGATACGAAGTTTCACCATGTTGCTCAGGCTGCTCTCAAACTCCTGACTTCATGATCTGCCCACCTCGGCCTCCCAAAGTGCCCAGCCTATCTTCCGATTTAGTGGCGCAAACCCCAGGTATTTATCTTGTTTAGGAATGCAGAGATGTGAATTACAACCAGTGAAGCAGTTAACAAGTATGAAAAACAGTCAGAATGGTAACTTTTTCTTCAAAGACCGTTAACATAGGACAGAACAACCATTTCTAAAGACTTCTCAGTATTCCAGGACCTTTATGTTCAAATTCTATTTCCAAGGCTTTGATAATGACCAAGACAAATTGGTAACAGGTATTAAGGTTATGATAAATCTCCTTGCATAGTGAAACAAGATGAGCGTTCTTAGGGTGTTCTCAATTAATAAGAAAGGAACTATTTAGTATAAATAAATGCGATGCTAAAAATTGGGGTAACAAGGCGGGCACAGTGGCTCACGCCTCTAATCCCAGCACTTTGGGAGGCCCAGGTGGGCAGATCTCGAGGTCAGGAGTTCAAGACCAGCCTGACCAACATGGCGAAACCCCGTATCTGCTAAAAATACAAAAATTAGCTGGGCATGGTGGTGTGCACCTGCAATCCCAGCTATTCAGGAGGCTGAGGCAGGAGAATCGCTTGAACCTGGGAGGCGGAGGTGGCAGTGAGCTGAGATTGTGCCCCTGCACTCCAGCCTGGGTGATAGAGTGAGAGATTCAATCTCAAAAATTAATTAACTAACTAACTAAACAGAGATTCTAGGGGTAAGGGGAGTCCAGAGAATGGGACCTCCAGGATCAGGAATCACTTCTCGGAAGGGACATCATCCAGGCTGGGTCCCGATAGTTTAATGACAATTAGGCAGGTGCAGATGTGAAGGAATAGACGTCCAGCCCAGGGGATGGCATGTCCAGAGGCCCCATGACCACAGACACACACACACAGACACACAGACACACACACATACACACACACAAAACCTCCACTCTCAAACCGATCCATGCTCACATTAGAAAAACACTCAGGGCAGCGTTTTTCAAACTGTGAGTCATAATCTTCAATTTATCAATGCACACCCAGCATCATTAATTGAAAATGCCACAGACGTGGATGGAAAAACACAGAGTGTTCCATGTGTATGGCCTGGGTTACTTCTTAAAAGGGTTCAGAGTTTATATAGATAGGTGTGGATGCCTAAATAGAAAGACATAGATAATGGATAGATAGATGTCAGCTCATATTTTAAAGTGTGTTCTTTCTATAGATTACGGTTTTAAAAAAATAGAAACGTTGTCTTCGTGAACCCAGAAATCTCCTCTTAATCTTTAACAAAGAATAGGAAATCTTTTGTAAAGAATAAGGCTGACTTGTTTTTCCGGTCTAGGAATGCCAGCAGAAAGCAATGCTTTTGAAGTGGGTTTAAATGTTTCAGTGGAGACAGGCAGAGCCCGCTGTGATTGAGCTCAGGTGGTGGCAATTCATCCCGAAGAGGCCGAGGGATGCTGGTTCTTACACCAGGCAACAGGGTATCCTCAGCAGGCCCTAGGGAATGGCTGATGCAAGAGCGACATCTAGTGGTGATAGTTACTCAGCAGGCCCTGGGGAATGGCTGATGCAAGAGCGACATCTAGTGGTGATAGTTACTCAGCAGGCCCTAGGGAATGGCTGGTGCAAGAGCGACATCTAGTGGTGATAGTTACTCAGCAGGCCCTAGGGAATGGCTGGTGCAAGAGCGACATCTAGTGGCGATACATTTATCACAGGTTTTTCAGAAATGAATTCAACTGGCAGCTCACTTAAAGACATTCCTTGCACTGGGTAAAGACATATGGTGACACATATACACCGTGGAATACGATGCAGCCATAAAAAATGATGAGTTTGTGTCCTTTGTAGGGACATGGATGAACCTGAAAACCATCATTCTCAGCAAACTGACACAATAACAGAAAATCAAACACTGCATGTTCTCACTCCTAGGTGGGTGTTGAACGATGAGAACACATGGACACAGGGAGGGGAGCATCTGGGGTCTGTCGGGGGGAAATAGGGGAGGGACAGCAGGGGGTGGGGAGTTGAGGAGAGATAGCATGAGGAGAAATGCCAGAGATAGGTGATGGGGAGGAAGGGAGAAAATCACACTGCCACGTATGCACCTATGCAACAATCTTGCATGTTCTTCACATGTACCCCAAAACCTAAAATGTAATAAAAAAAGAACAACAACAAAAAAAGATATTCCTTGCACTGGGTGTAGTGGCTCATGCCTATAATACCAGCAATTTGGGAGGCCGAGGTGGGTGGATCACCTGAGGTCAGGAGTTCGAGACCAGCCTGGCCAACATAGTGAAACCCCGTCTCTACTAAAAATACAAAAATTAGCCGGGTGTGGTGATGCGAGCCTGTAATCCCAGCTACTAAGGAAACTGAGGCAGCAGAATGGCTTGAACCCGGAAGGTGGAGGTTGCAGTGAGCCGAGACCATGCCACTGCATTCCAGCCTGGGTGACTACAGCCTAAGTCCGTCTCAAAAAGAAAGACAGAAAAGGAAGGAAGAGAGGGAGAGAGGGAGGAAATACAAAGGAAAATACATCAACTTTCCAGAGCCTACTGAATACTGGTTTTGAGCAAAGATTAGTTTTCAAGGACTAGGAATACCTCTGATACCCAGTGATTAGAATGGAAAATTACAGGAACATGAGATAGAGTCCTGACTTGATTTCACTTCTCCGTCTTGGCTCAGTGTGATACCAAACACTTTCTGCAATTATTTCCACGCACCCAGCAGTAATACAGTTTGAAAAAACATTTTCAGAAAGGTACGTGACTTACATGGGTTCCCAGAGCCACGGACCCTGCTATGAAGACAGGGAAGTCACGCTGGATGTCACTGTAGTTGGTCTCCCACAAGAATGATGTGTGTAAAGAAATATTACATTCCCTGGGAACTGTGGAGCTTGGCGGCACCTACAAGCACTTGAAACACTGTTGTCAAACTCCATTCATTTTTCTAAATGAGCCAGAACAAAAAAAAAAAAAAAAACGCT
This sequence comes from Plecturocebus donacophilus, assembly GCA_004027715.1. NCBI lineage: Eukaryota > Metazoa > Chordata > Mammalia > Primates > Pitheciidae > Plecturocebus > Plecturocebus donacophilus. The sequence goes on along the minus strand of PVKP010018421.1, from coordinate 4,553 downwards.
GAGGCTTAAACAATGACCATGATTTATTTTTATGTCAACCAAGTCAGCCAACTCCTTTTGCAGCTGCTCTTCTACGTCGATGTTATTCCCGGACACTCTGGTCCTCGGTAAGCACGTACTTAGAGCATGTAGTTACATGCCCCTGTCCAAATGCAGGAGAAGCTGATAAATACAGTGTAGCCAGGCAGCCATGTAATCAGTTCCCATTGTGCTACAATTAGGATGAAGGGGAGAATGGATTTCTGTAAACGCTCCCTCATGGCTCCTGGAATATAATCCACTTGCTGGCAATGGAAGGGCATCTTGCAGCGGGGTCATTCTACAAAACTGACTTCCTCCATGAGACTTCTTTTTTTTTTTTTTTTTTTTTAACTGAGATGGAGTCTTGCTCTGTTGCCCAAGCTGGAGTGTGATGGTGCAATCTCAGCTCACTGCAACCTCCGCCTCCTGCATTCAAGTGATTTTCCTGTCTCAGCCTCCCGAGGAGCTGGGATTACAGGCGCCCCCCAACATGTCCAGCTCATTTTTGTATTTCTAGTAGAGACAGGGGTTTCACCATGTTGGCCAGGCTGGTCTCAAACTCCTGACCTCAAGTGATCTCCCTGCCTTGGCCTCCCAAAGTGCTGGGATTATAGGCGTGAGTCACTGCACCCGGCAGCATGAGACATTTAATATTTACCCATCTTTAACACAGTCAGGCAAAAATTGTGCAGGATATTGCTACATGCCCAAAAGCTCTCAATGATTCAAAGAACACAAACTTGCTTACGAATGTTAAGCCGTATACAAGTTGGAAATTGAAAAAATTATCTTTTAGAAAATTTCAGTGTATTCTATTCCATTGATCTATGTAGCTGTCTTTATGCCAGCACCGCACTGCTTTAATTACTGTGGCTTTGTAGTAAGTTTGATCCACTCGCCTCAGCCTCCCAAAGTGCTAGGATTACAGGCGTGACCCACCGTGCCTGGGCCCTTTGCTTGTTCTTCTTTCTCAGGAACACACATTATTTATGCAGTGCGTATTCTCTGTCTTCTACTGTGGCCACAGCGTCTATGACTCTTTCTGTTCTTTTTCTTATTGCCTTATCTTTGTCGTTTTAGTGCCTTTCTTAACTGCCCCTTCTTGGCCAGGCACAGTGACTCATGCCTGTAATCCCAGCACTTTGGGAGACCGAGGCGGGCAGATCACCCTAGGACAGGAGTTCGAGACCAGCCTGGCCAACATGGTGAAACCCTGTCTCTACTAAAAATACAAAAAATAGCCAGACATGGTGGCACATGCCTGTAATCTCAGCTAGTTGAGGCAGGAGAATTGCTTGAACCTGGAAGGTGCAGGTTGCAGTGAGCCAAGATTGTGCCACCACACTCTAGCCTGGCAGACAGAGGGAGGCTCTATCTCAAAAAAATAAAATAATATAAAATAAAATAAAATGCTGTTTCTTAAGTTTGCATTTAGATCTCCTCTTTTGACCACCTTTTAATTTAGTCTTCACTTCTGATATGACTTTTTATTTTTTATTCATTTTCTGCCTCCTTTTTTAACTTAAAAAAAAAAAATCTGGTCAGGTGCGGTGGCTCACGCCTGGAATCCCAGCACTTTAGGAGGCCGAGGCGGGCGGATCATGAGGTCAGGATATCCAGACCGTCCCGGATAATACGGTGAAACCCGGTCTCTACTAAAAATACAAAAACTTAGCCAGCTGTGGTGGGTGCCCCTGTTATCCCAGCTACTGGGGAGGCTGAGACGGGAGAATCATTTGAACCCAGGAGGCGGAGGTCGCAGTGAGCCGAGATCACACCACTGCACTCCAGCCTGGGCAACAGTGTGAGACTCCATCAAAAGAAGGAAAAAAAAATTCTGTACTTCTTGGATTTCTGTTTCGAGGTGTTTTTCCTAGCTCCAAATACTTATTGAGGATATTTCATTTCCCCTTGGTTCATGTCTTCAAGGGTGTGTGCGCGCGCGTGTGCAGGTGTGTACTTGGAGCTCCTTTTCTGCTTTCTTCCTGCAGTACTTTGGTTATAGATCCACGTGGCTTTTCGCAGAGGCTGGTTTGTCTTCCGCGCGTCATAGCTCAAGCGCGCCCTCTGCTGTCTATGCAGTGAAAGGCAGTTTTTGTTTTGTTGTTTTGTTTGTTTTTTAAATGCATGGTTTTTTGTTGGCAAGGAGGGACAGGCAGTGGCCAGATTTCTTTCTGTTTCTTTATTCCTTCTTTCTTTCTTTCTTTCTTTTTTTTTTTTTTTTTTTTTTGCTGTTGTTCTATTTTGTTTTGCAGCGTCCTAAAGTGTCCCCTCCTACTTTTTCTCATCCTCATCCAGGTAGGGTTTAGAAAAGCTAACTTAAGGGGCAAGGGAGAGAGTGAAAGAGAGGAAGAGAGAATCAGAATGAATGACAACACATAAACCCACGGACCAACCTTTATTTCAAGGCAGCCCAAAAGGACAGCTCTCCCTTCTCTTTCACCCTCTCCCCTAGATGTGATGCTGAGGAGGCACCTGAGAGCTCCCAAAACTGACGCTTAGCCCAGGAGGGTTCTTGGCTTTTCCTAGAAAATAATTCCAGAGGCCAGTCTCAGTGCCTCACGCCTGTAATCCCAGCACTTTGAGAGGCTGAGGCGGATGGATCACTTGAGATCAGGAGTTTGAGACCAACCTGGCCAACATGGTGAAACCCCGTTTCTACTAAAAATACAAAAATTAGCCAGGCATAGTGGCAGGTGCCCATAATCCCAGCTACTTGGGAGGCTGAGACAGGAGAATGCTTGAACCGGGGAGGCGGAGGTTGCTGTGAGCCGAGATCGCGTCACTGCACTCTAAGATCATGTCACACTATTGCCTGGGTGATAGAGTGAGACTCTGTCTCAAAAAAAAAAAAAGAAGAAGAAAGAAAAAGAAAGAAAGAGAGAGAGAGAGAGAGAAAGAAAGAAAGAAAAAGAAAAGAACCAATGGTAGTGTTCGACAGCAACTTTTTTTTTTTTTTTTTTTTTTGAGACGGAGTCTCACTGTGTCCTCCAGGCTGGAGTGCAGTGACTCGATCTCGGCTTCCTGCAACCTCCGCCTCCCGGGTTCAAGCGATTCTCCTGCTCCAGCCTCCCAGTACCTGGGATTACAGGCACGCCCCACCACGCCCAGCTAATTTTTGTATTTTTAGTAGAGATGCGATTTCACCATGTTGGTCAGGCTGGTCTCGAACTCCTGACCCCATGATCCGCCCGCCTCGGCCTCCCAAAGTGCAGGGATTCCAGGCGTGAGCCGCCGTGCCCGGCCTCGACAGCAACTTTTACTGAAGCCTCAGTGCGCAGCCGCAGCAGAGGGATGGCGCCTTGCAGAGCAGGGCTGCCCCACTGGCAGGGTGCCCAGAGGAGCGGCTCAGCGGCAGCACTGCTGTCATATTTATACCCACTTTTGAAATTGTATGCAAATTAAGGAGTCGTTTATGCAGAAGTTTCTAGAATGAGGCCGGCGCATCCAGGTGTTGCCATGGCAATGGTAAACTGACACGGCGCACTAGTGGGCGTGTCTTATAGGGAAGTGCTTCCGTCCTCAATTTGGTCCCGTGTCCAAGCTCTACCTCTGGAGCTGAGTTCCGTCTCCCGCCTCACAGCATTCCCAGGCACCACCTCAGGTTCAGCGCTTCTAGGTAGGCTCTGTGACGTTGGTTCTCTGATTAACCAGGATTCTTTTTTAGCATTTTCTCAGCGTGTCATTTGTCCTCTGGGGGTGATTATTGCCCATCTTAGAACTTTTGATCCTTGTTTCTCTCCTTCACGTGGCTTTTCTCCCCTTTGGGAAATCGCTCTGCTGGAAACGGGTATTGACTTTTCCTCTTCAAAGAATGTTCTGATGTGACTGGGCATAGTGGCTCACACCCGGAAGCCCACCCTTTGGGAGGCCAAGATGGGAGGATAGCTTGAGGCCAGGAGTTTGAGAGCAGCCTGACCAACATAAGGAGACCCCGTCTCTCCCCAAATAAATACATAATTAAATACATTTTTAAAAGAATGTTCTAAGGTTCTTAGATTTCTTTAGTTATGCTGAAGGTGTGCAGTTTATGTGGTTTTTGTCTGTCTTGAGGATGTGTTTTCAAGAATGTGTGCAGTTTCTCATTTCGGTGTTTGCTGTGATTTCAGGCTCCACTTTCACCCATTTCTACCTCTATGAGCCCATCATTGAAAAGGGCTGGCTATAAGAACACACAGACACACTAGATCTCTCTCTTAACTCCCTCTCTTTCCCTTGCCTGCCCCCCTCCATGCACACAGATAAAATGCCTCACGAGAATACAGTGAAAAGGCAGAAGTCAGGAAGAATCCTCACCTGAAACTGAGTTTGCCAGCACCTTGACCATGGACTTCCAGCCTTCAGAACTATAAGAAAACACCCTACAGTCTGTGGCATTGTTTGGCAGCCCTTCCAGGTGAATACACAGGGTTTCAGGAAGATATGAGTCTTCACCACAATTATTCAACTCTTAAAAGCACCTGGCTGGATGTGGTGGCTCATGCCTGTAATCCCAGCACTTTGGGAGGCTGAGGTGGGTGGATCACCTGACA
>PVKP010018420.1:0-44306 GCA_004027715.1 Plecturocebus donacophilus | reverse complement strand
AATTTTTAAAAGGAATTTAATTCATCAAAATTGATTGACCTCCACCTATGTGCAATATACCTTCCATGAGGTGGAGGATACAAATGATTTCTTTTTAGGGGGTCTGGAGTCTGGTCATAAAAAAGTGTTTAAATAATAGTTTAAGGAAGACTGTTAGTACAATAATAATGAAAGTAAACCTATCAGGAGAGCATTTCCAATTTGGAATCCAAATGCTTTCAATTGAATAGAGAGTGTTATTTATACAGTGCCAACTTTACATAGTTCTCATAACAATGATATGATGCTATTATCATCCCCAATTTACCTGAAAGAAAAGGCTCAGAGAAGTTGAGTACTTACCCAATGCCACAAAATAATAACAGATATTTAAAAGAGGTTATCTTCTGATTCCAAATCCTTTCCTCTTTCCAATTAACCATTATCAAGACCCAAAAGTAAAAGCAGCAAACCAATAAATAAAGTTGTTAATATTACACTATTTTGACATATAAGAAAGTGGGGGTCAAAATGTATAGGTGACTTGCTTAGTATTTAAATAGTCAGAAATGGTGTATTCCCCAGTTGTAGGTCTTTTTAAAACCATTTTTGATGGGTAATTTTAAGCATGTATTGTAGAAAGAAAGGTACAATGTACCTGCATGTACCCATTATTCAGCCTCAACACTTGCTAGCTTGCAATCACACTTGCATTTGTTTGTACCTTCTTACCTACTATCCCTTCCTCCAGAATTGTTTTGAAGCAAATCTCAGATTTCATAACATTTCATCCATATATACGTATGTCTCTAAAATAAAAGAATGCTTGTTAAAGATCATAGCATACTGCCATGTCCATAACAAAACAAAAGACAAAACAGAACAGAAAAAGAACAAACCAGTAATTCCTTAATGTCATTAAATATCTAGTCCATATTTTTGTCATACATATTTTGTTTGTTCATAGATTTTATTTTGATGATTTATTTCTACTAGGATCCACACAGAGTGCACACATTGCATTTTGTTGGTAGGTTTCTTATGGATTTTTTTTCATAGCTTACTTTTATCTGCCTGTCTATCTATCTATCTATCTATCTATCTATCTATCTATCTATCTATCTATCTATCTATCTATCATCTACCTATCATCCATCTATCCATCTATCCATCCATCCTTGTAATTGACTAGTTGGAAAAACTAAGTAATTTGCCTTGTGCACTTTCTTATTTCTGATTTCAGTCCCATTTTAAAAACTGCCTGTTCCTCAATTCCCTGTGTGTTGCCTGTATTGTTTGTGAGATCAAGAGGCATGATTATTTTCAGGCTATATTTCTGTCAAGACTACTTCATAGGTGCTATTCTAAACTTTCATCAAGAGTTACCTAATGTCCAGTTGTCTACTGTTGTGATGTTAGCTGCCATTGAGGATTGTTTCTCAGATCCAAAGTTTACTTAAGGATTTGCAAAGTGTTAATATTTGAATGCTTTCATTACACCATTATTTGCTAACTGGAATACTTCCACAGGGAGTTTTATCTTATCAACATTTCGAATACACTGAGGTATAGCTTTTACTGGAAAGATAAGTTATATGTATGATTCTTTCCCTTTATTTACCAATTTTCAGAATCATGAGATGGTTTCCTAGCATCCTCCAAAGGTGATCAATTTTTTAAAAAATTCATCATTGTGAATTCCGGATTTGTAACATATTTGATTTATTTCAATCCAGTTATGTTATTATTCTTATTGGTACTCTAGATGACTCATCTTTGCACAGTGGGAGCCACTTCAAGTTGGTTCATGAGTCCTTTGGACACTATTCCAATAATTTTTGATAACTTCTTTGCTTTCTGGAATGACAAAACATTCAGGCTTGTCTTGCAAATTTCCTGACCCTAACTTCTAACTCTGCTTTCTCTACATGTTACCTTTCATCTCACGCAAGTGGTAATTTTAATTATAGCTTATTCACCCATTGTGTGCATATGTGCACACCCAGACTCACATATATGCTTCCTTTCTTAGATAAATTGTAGTATGGTGTATATATACATTGCTTCCCCAACTTGTTGTTTTCATTTAACAAATATTTTGGAGATCACATATAAGAAAGTATTTATTATTAAAATTTTCTTGTATGGTGGTATAGTGTTCCATTATAAGTACATCAGGGTTAATTTAATTCATCTATTATTTATGGCATTTAGTTTGTGTCTGGCTTTTGTCATTACAAGATATGCAATAAGTAGCCACATCTATACATCTTTTCATGTTTTACCATTTTATCTTCAGGATAGATTCCTAGAGAAGGGGCAAACATAATACATACGTAATTTTGCTAAATAGTGCCAAATTACCCTCAATAGGGTTTCGAACATTTTGCATTCTTTTTAGTAATGCCTATGTGCCTATGGCCCCTTAGGCTTACTCAGTAAATGTGTTGTCAAATTGGTAAATAAAATATAATATATTGGTATAATGTCTATTAGTATATCTTTTATTGTGAGTTATTCTCTTAATTATGGGCCTCATATATTTAAGAGTCATAACTGGGGCAGTGGTGTGAACCTGTAGCCCCAGGTACTTGGGAGTTCAGACTGGACAACATACTGAGACCTAACTCTTAAAAAAAAAAAAGAGCTCTAAATACATGGGGATCATTTGTATTGGCTTTTCTAGAAACTATATCTTTCTATTAAAATTTTAACATAGGATTCTGTCTTTCTAAAATTTTGCCTGTGAAGTTAGCATATATGTTAACATTTATGCAGTCAAATTTAATAATTGTTTTCCTTATTTCTTCTAGATTTTAAATGAAAAGAGTTTTCTTCACTTCTAGGTTACAGAGAAATTCACAAATGTTTGTATTTGTGTAATTTTATTTTTTTACACTTAAGTTTCTCATTACTTTGGAATTTTCCCTGGTGATTGGTGTCAGGAATAGATTCAACTTTTATTATTTTTCGTATTGCTATCCAGTTATTCCAGCAGCATTAATTGAAATGCTGATATTTTTCCACTTGTTTTGTGACTACCTTTATCAAATACTAAAGCAATTGTTTCTGTTTCTAGATTCTGTACTCTGTTCTACTTCGCTGCCTCCTGACCAAATGCCAGCAACATATCCTTTTTATCATAGCATCTCTGTAACATGTGTATCTATCTGGGTCAGCTAGCATCTCCTTTTCCCTATCTTGCTTTTTTCTTTAGGGGTTTAGGTCTTTAAGCACAAAATTCAATGTTTTAAAAATAGATTTTACTTCTTTTAATAAGATGCCACAAAAACAGGATGTTTAGGTTCTCTTAAAAGGAAAAATAGGAAAGTAAAATTGTGAAAGAATTTGATGGCAAGACAGGATGAATAATCATTTAGCTTTTTAAAAATAAAAGGATAAGAAGACCTAAGCATTTTTAGCCTATATAGTCTTTTCCCCCTACAGCTCTTCTTAGATGAATAATAAATTATCCTGATTTAGCAATGAAAATTTCCATCATATGAATCACTTAACTGGCTATGATCAAATACAGAGAGAGAGCTTGGAAATACTTGAAAAATTAATACTTATTAGTGATAACACCCTTCTAACAACCTGGCAGTAAAGCCCTGGATATTCCTGTAGATTCAATTCATGATTACCTGGTTGCTATGTTGAAATGTATTGGAATTTGAATGTGTGTGTGTGTGTGGTGTGTACTCACACTCTTTACCACTCTTCACTAGAATACATTGTGGTCCAACGTTCGAGTTGTCAGTCTCAAATCTAATATTTATTAACATGGCAATCTGAAGGAAGAAAACAATAATTATAATGTGTGGAATTCCTAAAGTCTGACAGTTTTAGCTGCAAAGAATTTTGCTAAAGAACTATTTGAGGAAAGGATTGGATTTTCAAATTTCAGCATTTCTGTTACAGGTAATTTTGTTTTTAAAAGCTCAATTATTCTAAATGTCTGATGTAATCATTTTTGTAATAAGTGAGAGGATATATCTTAGCAGGTTAAAAATACACATTATGAGGAAAAGAATAAATATCTCGTCTATTATTTTGGAATTGAGTACTGAAGCACTGAAGGGGTGTCATAGTGTTGGCATTTTACAAAAGTCTTTCTGATGACCCTAAAAACTTATCACTAAGTGTTCTTACTATGTGCCAAACACTGCAGAGGTCACTATGTATATATGCCAGAATAGTTTAGGGAAACAGTCATGTAACAAACATGAGTAGAATGCAATGGTGCCACTGAAGTGTAGTGTGGTCAGATGCTAATTGTGCTTGGTGAAAGGGGGAGGACCCCAAAGAAGAGAGAATGCCCGAATCAGCAATGAAATTATGAAACATTTACTTCAAAAATTTCTTGCACTGAAAAGACATCACTAACTTCAGTTAATCACCCAGTGTTGTTCCAGTGTGACTTTTACTTTCTTAAACTGTGAGATGATTACTTCATTTTTTTTTCTCAAAGTGATTATCATTTCATTTTAAAAAAACTAATTATTATAACACAGACAGGTGACACTTTTTCTTTCAAAAGAAACTTAACTAGCCCTGCTCAGCCTTCTCCCTTCCCTCTATTCCCGGTGAACTGTGTCACCATCTGTGAACTGGTCTCAAATACATGCTTCACACTGAAGCTACAGTTAATCCTACAGTCACAGGTCTTGAAGTCTTGTTAATCAACTCTGAAATGTTTGTTCAATATGTCTTTTGCTTTTTAACACCAATGGCAACTACTGTAGTTTAGACTCTTATTCATTGAATTGGTCACCCTATTCCTATTGCTGGCAAAATTAACAGTCTAGATTTTAGTTAGGATTAAATTATGCCACAGTGAAGCCTTTTGCACAGGTTGCATAGTATTTCAAAACCTGACCAATTTCTAGCCACACACACTCAAACTCCAATCCATTCCAATATAGCAACCAGGTAATCATGAATTGGATCTTACACAGGAATATCCAGAGCTTTACTGCCAGGTTGTTAGAAGGGTGTTATCACTAATAAATCTTAATTCTTCAAGTGTTTCCAAACACAAAATATTGTTCTGTCTTTTATCAGAGCCAATTACGTGATTCATCTGATGGAAATTTTCATTGCTAACTCAGAATAATTTATTATTTCTCTAAGGAAATCTATAGGGGGAAAAGCCTATATAGGCTAAAAATTCTTAGATCTTCTTATACTTTTATTAAAAAATAAATTATTATTCAATCTGTTTTGGCATCAAATTCTTTCACAATGCCTTGTGATGGCCTCAACCCACTCCACAGCATTTTCAAACTTAGCACTGTGTTCTACTTGCCCCAAATTGCTTTGCTGCTCACTGAACATGCCACGCATCTCCAGGTCATTGTTACTTTTAAACATCCTCTTCTATGCATGAAATGCAACTTTCTCATAACTCTGCCTCTTAAATTCCTTTTCTTATTAGAGGTCAAGCTGAAAAAAGATTTTCCTCATTATTCTTCACTCCCTCTCCTGCCTGGCCTCTACAGCCCAGCAATAAAATAGAATCTAAATCTTTATGTGTCTATTGTGCTCTGCACATGCACTTACCACATTTATTACCCTAGATTATGGTTTGTGGTTTATAGATCTAGCTCCCCAAGATGACTGAGGTCTTTGAAGAAAAACACTGTAGCACACACACACACACACACGCACACACACACACACAGAGGCATATTTAAAGACACCTATCTATTAATTTTTCCTTGAATTTTGCATGTAGTCCCATGCTTGGTATGTGAAAAAGGCTCAATAAAATTAAAAAAAAAGAGCATTAATTCTGTTAGCCACAGGGGAATATATTCAGCAGAGGCAGCAAGTCACTCATGTTCCCAACAGGAAACAGAGGCATACCTGGATGAAATTTGGATAAGAATTTAATGAAGAGACTGTTTACAAAGTGTGCATGGGCAAACCGAAGAGGGATATTCAAGTTCCAGTCAGTAGCAAAAGCAAGACGCTGACACTACCCCAAGGCCTGAAAGGGCAAAGGGAGGAAATAGGGTTGCTAACAGAGGTCAGTAAAAGGTAAAGCAGTGGAAGGGCCAGAGTGATGGCCCCAGAGCAGGCAGGTGGTGACGGAAGACATTCCTCACTTGTCTCCTCTCACCTTCAGAATACTGTGGGTGTCTCCCATTGACTGGATTTAACTCTGAAAACCAGAAGGCAGGAGAGCTCAGATGATGGAGGCTGTGTGGGTCAGTCCCTTAGGGCACATGATATAGGCAGGAAGGGCAGAGAATGCAATGGGTGGTGCAGTCCAAGGATAACCAGCACAAATAATTTGCTCAAACCTTAATATTAAATGAATGGGTCATAATCCATCTATGCAACAAGATGCTTGTGTTACAGGTCTTCAGTAAATTAAACTGATATTGTTATTAGTCTAGGGAAATATATACAGGCATGACTCATTTTATTGGGCTTAACTTTACTGTGCTCCATGTATATGTATATGTATATGTATGTGTATGTGTATGTGTATGTGTATGTGTGTGTGTGTGTATGTGTATGTATATATATATATATAATATCTATATATATATATAATAGCAAATTAAAGGTTTGTGGCATCCCTGGGTACAGCATGCCTATTGCCATCATTTTTCCCACTACATATGCCCACTTCACGTCTCTGTGTCACATTTTGGTAATTCTCATAATATTTCAAACTTTTTCATTATTACATCAGTTATGGTGATCTGTGATCAGTGATCTTTGATGTTACTGTTGTAATTGTCTTGGGAATACCATGAACCATGCCCATAAAACAGAGGACTTAATTGACAAATGTGTGTATTTTGACTGCTCCACTAACCAGCCTTTCCCTCATCTCTCATCCTTTCCTCAGGCCTCCCTATTTCCTGAGACACAACAATATTGAAATTAGTCTAATTAATATTCCTACTTTTTAGTAGGATTTAATTAATTTAGTCTAATTAATATTCCTCTTACTTTTCAAAGGGGGAGTCACTTGTCTTTCACTTCAGTCAAAAGCTAGACATGATTCAGCTTAATGAGGACGTCATGTCAAAAGCTGAGAGAGGACCAAAAGTAGGCCTCTTGTGCTAAACAGACAGCCATGTTGTGAATGCAAAGAAGTTCTCAAAGAAAATTAAAAGTGCTACTCCACTGAACACACAAATGTTAGGAAAGTGAAACAGCCTTATTGCTGACATAGAGAAAGTTTTAGTGGTCTGAATAGCTGATCAAATCAGCCACAACATTCCCTTAAACCAAGGCCTAATCCAGAACAGGGCCCTAACTCTCTTCAATTTTAGGAAGTCCAATAGAGAGATAAGGAAGCAGCAGAAGAATAGTTGGAAGCTAGTAGAGGTTGGTTCATGAGGCTTAAGGAAATAGCTGTCTCCATAACATGAAAGTGCAAGGTGAAGCAGCAAGTGCTGATATAAAAGCTGCAGCAAGTTATCCAGAAGATCTAAGATAATTGATGAAGATGACTATACCAAACAACAGATTTTCAATGTATATGAAACAGCCTTAGATTGGAAGAAAATGGCATCTTGGACTTTAATAGCTAAAGAGGAGAAGTCAATTCTTAGCTTTAAAGCTTCAAGGGACAGGTTGAGTCTCTTGGTAAGGGCTGCTGCAGCTGGTGACTTTTAATTGAAGCCAGTGCTCCTTTATCATTCTGAAAATTAGAAGGCCCTCAAGAACTATGCTAAATCTACTCTCCATGTGCTCTGTAAATGAAACAACAAAGTCTGGATGACAGCACTTCTGTTTACAGCATGGTTTAGTGAATATTTTCAGCCCACTACAGAGGCCTGAGGTAGAAAAAAAAATTGTTTTCAAAATATTGCTGCTCATTGACAATGCACCTAGTCACCCAAGAGTTCTGATAGAGGTATTCAAGGATATTAATATTGTTTCATGCCTGTTAACATAACATCCATTCTGTAGCCCATGGGTCAAGGAATAATTTTTACTTTCAAGGCTTATTATTTAAGAAATATGTTTTGTAAGACTATAGCTGTCATAGATCATTATTCTTCTGATGGATCTGGGTAAAGTAAATTGAAAACCTTACGGAAAGAAATCACAATTTTAAATGTCATTAAGAATATTCATGATCCATGAGAGGAGGTAAAAAAATCAATTGGAGTTTGGAAAAAGTTGATTCCAACCATCATGGATGACTTTGAGGGCTTCAAGACTTTAGTGGAAGAAGCAATTGTGGATGTGGTAGGAACAGCAAGAGAACTAGAATGTACAGTGAAGCTTGAAGATGTGACTGAATTGCTGAAATCTCATGATAAAACTTGAACAGATGAGGAATTGCTTCTTATGGCTGAGCAAATAAAGTGGTTTCTTGAAATTGAATCTATTCCTGGTGAAGATGCTGTGAACGTTGTTGAAATGACAACAAAGGACTTAGAATACTATATAAACTTAGTTGATAAAGCAGAGGCAGGTTTTGAAGGGACTGACTCCAATTTTGAAAGAAGTTCTCCTGTGGATAAAATACTATCAAACAGCATTGCATGCTACAGAGAAATCTTTCATCAGAGAGTCAACTGATGTGGCAAGCCAGTTGCTGTCTTATTTAAAGAAATGGCCACAGGCACCCTAACCCTCATCAACCACCATCTTGATCCGTCAGCAGCCATCAACAGCAATGCAAAACCCTCATTGTCAAAAGGCTTGTAATTGGTGAAAGGCTCAGATGATTGTTGGCATTTTTTAGCAGTTAAATATTTTTAAATTAAAGTATATACATTGTTCTTTTAGACATAATGCCACTGCACACTTAATACAGTATAGTATAAACATAAATTTTATATATGATGAGAAACCAAGAAATTTGTGTGAGTCACCTTATTGTGATATTTATTTTACTGTGGTGGTCTGGAACCAAACCTGCAATGTCTCTGAGGTATGCCTTTACCTTAATTGAAATCTCTAAATATTTTCCTTATCCATTACCTGGTAACAATGACAATAACAACAACACCAACATAATGGCAATACAGCAATAAAAATTATGACTTATTATGTTTCAGACGTTATGCTAACCACTTCACATGTTTGGTCATTTTTTTCTCATAATAGTCCCAATTTTATAAACGCAAAAATGACACAAAAATTGAGTAATTTTCCAGAGCTGCACTAGTTAGTGGTGAAGCTGAGGCTAGAAACCAGGTTAATCTCATCCAATACCTCTTTATTCCTAAATTATGTATACTGGTGCAGGAGAATCCATATTATGGTCAATATCAAGCTGCAGTACCCTCTAATAGAATTGTGCAAGGTGAATTTCTCCCCTGAGGCAACTTGCATAAATTGTGGTGAATAGCGTTTGTGCGAAAAAGACTCAGGGAGGAGACTACCATTTTTGACGTAGATACAAAGATTGGTTATTTTACTTTCAATGAGGGAAAGAAAGATAAAAATGCTAATCAAATCCGCTAAGTGCTGTGTTACCTGGGAGGATTTTAATTAGAAAATCTTAGTGCATGTGCCTAATGAAACGTTAGCACTATAATTGAACATAGAGACATGTTGGTAATTAAATGATAACATAGAATACATCCTCTTAATAGTTTAATTCTTCTTTATGTTGTGCATTAATGGAACAACACCCCTAATGTATCAGCTCATAGGATATATGAAATGCTTGGTGCCATTGAGTTGGTGGCCTTCCTTTCTTCCTTCTTACTCCTGAGCTGGAGCTATATAGTGTATTTTGTCTTATCAATTAAGACAATCTAAGCAAAAGTGTGCAAATTTACTCTTTTCATTTCTTCAGCCTCAGTGGTTTGGATATGGGTCTTGTTTTTGTAGAGGAAATCACCCCATGTAACCAAAACTGTTTCATTCAGGTCTGTGCTTTATCTGAGTCTCTTTAGAGGAGGTGAAGAATTGAGAAAATGTTGAGGAGTCTGTAAGAGCGCACCTCCTGTGCAGGGCATAAGACCAGCCTCAGGACAACCAATACAGGGTCCTAATTTACTGGGCTACATGCTATGCCCACGTTCCTGCATTTTTTCTAATCCTGAGCAGTGCAGCTACATAAGGTCCAAGGCTAATTTTTTTTGATTTTTGCTTGTTGAATTGTTTAGTTCTTTATAGATTCTAGATATTAGAGCTTTGTCAGTTGTGTAGTTTGTGAATATTTTCTTCCATCTGTAGGTTGTTTGTTTAAAATTGGGCAAAGGATATGAACAGATGCTTCTCAAAAGAAGATATACATGCAGCCGACAAATATATAAAAAATTGCTCAACATCGCTAATCATTAGAGAAATGCAAATCAAAACCTCAATGAGGTATAATCTCATATCAGTCTGAATGGCTATTATTTAAAAGGTAAAAACAGATGTTATAGCAAGGTCATGGAGAAATATATATTCTTTGGATATATATTTCTTCTATATATCCAAAGAAAAATAAACCATTTTGCCAAAAAGATACATGCACACATCTATTCATCACAGCACTATTCACAATAGCAGAGACATGGAATCAACTTAGAGGCCCATCAATGGTGGGCTGGATAAGGAAAGGTACATATACACCATGAAATTCTATGCAGCCATGAAAAATAATGAAATCATGTCATTTGCAGAAACACACATGCAGCTGGAGACCATTATCTTAAGCAAAGTAACACAGGAACAGAAAACCAAATACTGTATGTACTCACTTACGAGTGGGAGCTAGACGTTGAAAACATATAAACATAAAGACGGCAACAATGGGTACTGGGGACTATTAGGGAGGGAGGAGGGAAGGCAAAATTTGGAAAACTACCTTTTGGGTACTATGCTCATTACCTGAGTAGCAGGATCGTTTGTATACCAAATGTCAGTGACATGCAATTTACTCATATAACAAACCTGCACAGGAACTCCCTAAAACTAAAATAAAGGTTGGAATTTTTTCGATACGCATATGGAAAAAGCTCAATAGCACTGATCATTTTAGAAAGGCAAATCAAAACCACATTGAGATACCATCTCACGGCAGTCAGAATGTTTATTATTAAAAAGTCCAGAAAAAACGGATTCTGATGAGGTTGTAGAGGGAAAGAAATTCTTTTACACTATTGATGGGAATGGAAATTAGTTCAACCATTGTGGAAGACAGTGTGGTGATTTCTCAAAGACCTAAAGACGGAACTAGCATTTGACCCAGCAATCCCATTACTGGGTATATACACAGAAGAATATGAATAATTCTATTAAAAAGACATATGCACATGTATGTTCACTGCAGCATTATTAACATTAGCAAAGGCATGGAATCAACTTAAATGTCCATCAATGATAGACTGGATAAAGAAAAATGTGGTACATATACACATTTTCTCATTCCTTTTTATGGCTGCATAGTATTCCATATGCACTTGTACCTCTGAACTTAAATAACATTTGTTTTATTTTTTTAATTTTTATTTTAGGTTTGGGGGTACATGTGAAGATTGGTTACATAGGTAAACACATGTCACGGGGGTTTGTCATACATATTATTTCTTCACCCAAGTATTAAGCCCAGTACCCAATAGTCATCTTTTCTGCTCCTCTCTCTCCTCCCACCCTCCACCCTCAAGTACATCCCAATGGCTATTGTTTCCTTCACTGTGTTCATAAGTTTTTTAAAAAAGCCAGAGAACTTTTCGGACACATCTGAGTGAAATTTTCTTTTGCAGTCTCTCATTTAGAATATGAAAATTAGTTAATTTGAACATGAAATATGACAAATTTGTGATATCCAAGGAAATGTCGAGGAATTAACTTGATTTACTGAGTATATCAGAAGACAAGTTTCTGTCTTTGCAAGTTCTCATATTTAGACCATTCCAAAGTGTAATGACAGTTTACTACAATTCTAGGCTGGCAGGTTTGGATGTTTGAGAGACTACCCTGTATCAAGAGTGAGTGGGTGGAACTGTGCCGGCTTCAGTGACCTTCTCCTGGACTCAGCCATGTGGAGCTGAGGGAGTCAGGAGTTGTTTCAGTTGTTGCTGGAGCCATTGAGAGTTGCTAGGTTGCTAGTATGGTAGAGGATAGGCAGCTAGATGTTGCTGCTGCTTTTGTTCTTCCACCTCTGCAAAGTGCCTGCTGCTTTCATAAAGACTTACTGCTCTTTCTTAGTGAAACTTTTATATAAGCAACGGTTGGCCTGTCAGTTTTTTGGGAGTTGATCCTGTAATATCTTCCCTCCTGGAGAAAAGATAAATCTGATTAAAGTCAAACTGAGAAATATTTTGGGAGACCTTGAGTTAATTGCATTAACTTAAGCCTCATATTACAATTAGGCTTAAAAATCATTTTTATTGAGGCATAATGTATGTAAAATAAGTCTACTTAAAACCTACAATTCTATGAATTTTTTTGGAGGTACATACCCATGAAATTATTGCTACAATTATGATAGAGAACGTTTCCATCAGGCCAAAAGATTCCTATCCCCCTTTGCAATTCATCATTCCCTTCAACCTTGACCCCAGGAGAACACTGATCTATTTTTGTCACTCTAGATTGGTTTGCACTTTCTAGAATGCTATGTACATGGAAAAAATACAGTATGTATTTCTCAATGTCTGACTTGTTCTACTCAACCTAATTATTTTTTTAGACTTTTCCATATTATGTTTTATCTGTGTTTTTACCCCTTTTTACTGCTTGGTAGTATTCTATTGCATAGATTTCCTAAATTTTTTTATCCATGCATGTGTTGATAGATACCCAGGTTGTTTCCAGTATTCAGCTCCCAAGAATAAAGCTGCTATGATTATTTGAGTACAAGTCTTCGTGTGGACATATTTTTATTTATCTTGGGTAAATATGGCTGGTGTATCTTTAACTTTTAAGGAAACTGCCAACCAATTTTTAAAAGAGTGGTTGTCTGTTTTAGATTCTCACCAGCAATGTGCCAGAGTTCTAGTTACTCCACATCATTGTCAACACTTGGTATTGCCTTTTTAATTTTAGCTATTCTAATGGGTGAAGTCATAATATTGGTTTCTGTTGGTTATGTTTATTGAAGGATAATTGACATATGGTAAAATTCACCTTGTTTAGGTGTACTGTTAACAAGTTGGACAATGTACACAGTCATGTCACCTCCACCATAGTCTTGATTTTGAATATTACATAACTGACTCCCTTCCCAAATTTTCAGGGTGTGTTTTGTAGTCAATCAACTTTTCCCAATCCCAGTTCAGGGAACCACTGATACTTTTGTTCTTATAGTTTGACCTTTTCCAGAATGTCATGTAAATGGAATAATATATCATATAGCCCTTTACGTCTGGTTTCTTTTCCTTAGTATAATGTTCTGGAGATTCATATGTAGTTGTTGCATCAGTAGTTTTCTTAAGGCTGAGTAGCATTCTATCATATTGATATACCACAGATGGCTTACTCACTCAGTGGTTGATGGACATTTCAATTGCTTTCACTTTTTGGCTACTATGAGTAAAGTCACTATAAGCATTTATGTACATGTCTTTGTGTGAACATAGGTTTCACTTGACATATACAGCAGTGGGATTTCTGAGTCACATTGTATTTTACATTTGATTTTATAAGAAAGTGACAAATTATATTACAAAGAAGCTATACTATTTTGCATTCTAACTAGCAATGTTTGAAAATCCTTGCTGTTCCACATCCTTCCCAGTACTTGCTACTGTCAGTGTTTCAAATTTTAGGCATTTGCTGTGGCACTTAGACACTTCTCTATACGGCTAAGTATAGCATCTTTTCTGTGTGCTTATTTTCTATATCTATCTCTTTTTTTTTGGTAAACTGCTGTTAAACCCTTGTATACTTTGAAAATTAGATTGTTCATTTATTATTGTTTTGAAGGTATTCTTCATGTATTTTGGACCTAGGCCTTTATGAAATATGGTTTTTGCATATATTTTCTTCTACATTGTGGCTTTTCTATTTTCTTTACTATTTTCTGAAAACTAGAAAATTGATGAAGTTCACCTGGGCGTGGTGGCTCATGCCTGTAATACCAGCAGTTTGGGAACCTGAGGTGGGAAGATCACTTGAGCTCAGGAGTTCGAGATCAGCCTGGCCAACACGGTGAAACCCAATATTTACAAAAAAATCCAAAGAGTAGTTAGGAGTGATGGTGCATGCCTGTGGTTCCAGCTACTTGGGAGGCTGAAGTGGGAGGATCTCTTGAACCTAGGGGCAGAAGTTGCAGTGATCCAAGATCACTCCCTATCCCACTGCACAAACACACACACACACACACACACACCACTAACCTAAACTAAACTCTCCAGCACATATAATGATAAAAATGCCATTGCCCTGGAATTTCTGCTGGCCCATCTAGTTAGAGTGTATGCAAAAGCCAATACCTCTGGGTGCAACTGGGTTCATGGCACATTTGACTAGCTTGGATCTGGATAGAAGCCTGGCTGTGTCATGCCATCAAGGTAGTATCCTGCTGAGAGCTGTACCCAGTATCCCACACTGGCTGGTGGGAACACAGGTATTCCTGACCCAAAGTATAAGCTCTGGGGTTTGGTTCCTCTAATCCTTTTAGGAGCTTCTTTCTCAGTCTTCAGTTGTTTTCTTACACAAATGCACTGATTAGTATTCAGCTAAAGATTGGGAGAGTCCTTCTGTAGATCTCTGGAGCTCTCTCTATGGACAGCTGCCTCCTATCTGGATTCTGCCTCAGGCTCTCCAGCCACCTCAAGCTACCTGAACTCCCAGCTCAGGGAGAATGCTGGGCTCTACTCAAGTGTCATTGCTCTGCACAGTGACCTGGAGCCTGTCTCTAGGTGGTAGCTGCAGCAATTGTAGGGCTCACTTTGCTGGTTTTCCTTCTCTCTTGGATCTCTCTCCTGCATGGTCTGTTGTCCAATGTTTAGAAAACAATATTTCCTATATTTTGTTTATGAAAATGTGTATTTTGCAATTTTAGTTGTTTCAGGTGGGAGGGTAAGTCTGGACCAACAAGCTTCCTCCTTGTCTTGAAGCAGGAGCCTTTTGTCACTCTGTAATCTGGTTTCCTTCGTGGTCTTGTAACCTCATCTATGTAATAGGGTTAAGAAAAGTTATAATCTTATAGATGATTGAGTTTGTTCAGGTTCTGGTGTAGAAATGATGTTGTCTTGTGGCTCTACATCCTGAGCAAAAGTAGAAACTTTAGTAAATACACATTCAGCTTTCAGCCAATCAAAGATAACTCTATTCTTCTATGGCTTGGTTTATACGAGGGATGGTGTCCTACTCCATTTTGTGCTGTTATAACAGAGTAACTGAGATATTCTATATATAAAGACCAGAAATTCATTTCTCACAGTTCTAGGTGCTGAGAAATCTAAGGCTTAGGTGCTAGCAGGTTACGGCTTCTTGCTGGGTCCTCCCATGGTAGAAGAAACAAGGGGAAGAAAGAACTCTGTGCCCTCACATGGCAGAAGCATAGAAGAGCAAGCTAGCCACTTAGCCAAAGGCTGCACAAAGCCTCTTCTATAAGAGCCATAATACCACTAATGACGGAGAAGCCCTCATAGTCTAATCCCCTCTTGAAAGCTCCACTTCTTAGCAGCATCACCTTGGCAACACCTAAATTTTGGAGGGTACACATTCAAACCACAGCAGATGGCATTATCGTAATATTTTAAAATGGCATGTGTATAGGGCCATAGATATGTGTGTGTTATGTATAGCCAAGTCAGGAAATATTGGAAAGACTTGACATTTAAAATATGAAAAAAATATAAGATGATGCAATTTGGGACATATCTAATTGAGAAGTTAGGTCAAGGTATTGCTGGTTAATGACATTTCAGGTAACATTAAATATAAAAAAAGTATGAGAGCTGAGATTTTTTCAATTTTATACCCCGCTTTTTGACTTTTCTCAAACTACTTAGTTTCAAGCAATTTAGCTTTGCTTGGTATCATAATGAAGACATCAAACAGCAGCCGTAAAGTAAGTGCACATTTGTTCTGTTTTCAAAAGTAGGAAAATGGGAACAGTTTTATTTAAACTTTTAGTGATTGTTCTGAAACTGATAGTAGAAATAGATACTTCATGTCTGTATTCACTTCTAGGTAAAAAATTTTATTCCTCCTCCCAATTCTATTTTCTCTTCTTCACCTGGGCTGATTGGCATTTTAAAACTTCTCTCTAGGTTGACATTTCACTGTCCTTCACTACTTTCCCATTCTGTTGTGTCCATTTATCATTTTTGGTTCTGTTTAAAGGTATATTAAATAATAAAACAAGTCAGGTGTGGTGGCTCACACACCTGTAATCCCAGCACTTTGGGAGGCTGAGGCGGGCAGATCATGAGATCAGGAGTTCAAGACCAATCTGGCCAACATGGTAAAACCCCAGCTCTACTGAAAAATATACAAAAAATTAGCCGGGTGTGGTGGTGCGTGCCTGTAGTCCCAGCTACTCAGGAGGCTGAGGCAGGAGAATTGCTGGAACCCAGGAGAAGGAGGTTGCAGTGAGCCGAGATGGCGCCACTGCACTACAGCATGGGCGACAGAGTGAGACTCCATCTCAAAATAAAATAAAATAAAATAAAACTACATTATTGGGGTCATCTTAGGACATTTTAGAAATAAGCTGATTCATCCCTGACCTCATTAGGTATTCAGAATTTCTGAGGGAAGTGGGTTAAATATTCCTAAGAAGGTAAACATTGCTCCTCAGTTTGGCAAGTTAGGGACAGGTGATATCTAAGGACTATGCTGAATTAATGAGACTCTTTCCTTTATAACTCTGTCCTCCTGGTTAGGAATACAGGTAGCACAACTAAACTACTTAATTTACCTTTTTAAAGTAGGAAAAGCAGAAAAGATCTAACACATTTAAAATTGCAGGAGTGATAGAGGGAGTAATAATGTAATTTCCCCCGTTCTATGGCCATTCCTAATCATGAGAAAATTGCCAGAGGATTCTTAATGGGGATTAGTGGTTTAAAACTTTTGATTCCACACACTTTGCAAGACAGCCTGCTTCCACAGAGTTAGAAGTGGGAGTGTCTAAGCCGGCTTCCTGGTGATTTTAATGACTACATAAACCCTGGTGATTTGAAAAGAAAATAAACCCTGCGATTGGAAATACCAGCTGTAGTAGGAAAGGAAAAAACGCTAAAATTACAGAAAATTACCTCACATACCCTTTAGAGACAAGTCCCTGTACCATGACTTACCAGAGGTCGAGGAGACTCTATTCAAACAATGATGGCTACCGTTGGCAGTTATTTCACTTGTATGATCTCATGAGGTCATAGACCAAAGAAATATGGCCATGAGCAAGTCAGGGATTTATAGTAGAGTGATTGAAGTAGTCAATCAAAATAAATATTTAATGTGAGCTGGGCTGATCTGGTGCATGTTGTATATTCCAAGATGTATTTTCTGGATAACCAAGCAATTTAAATTCCTGTGAGACTTTTTTGACAACGGTAACTTTAGGCATGCCTTAAGAAAGGTTTTTGTTTTCCAAAATGATTATTACTTGGCATATCAGATTTGTCAGAAAATTTATCATAATTCTAGTCCTTTGAATATTATTATGCATCTTCTTTGTTTATTTTATTCCTTAGATCTTAGCTTTACTCACACTTCCCACTTTGAATTAGCAAACCGGCAAGAAATACCAAGTTCTTTTAGCTTTTACCTATTATTGTAAATAGTCCTTAACACTGAATGGATTTTTTTTTTTAAAGAAATGACATGTCTTTCACAATAATGTACAGTTTAGTGTTATTGTTGGAAATAAGAACTTTAAATATGAAATGAATATAAAAATAATAGAGCTTAAGAACAATAGCTTTAGAAGAGATTTCTTACCAACAACAAAATATTTTAAATCAGAATGTCAGTTTATTAATCCTTAATGAGAATCAGCCATCAAAATGATCAGATATTTGCCTTATTGACTCAGGAAACTATATCATCAGACTACTGATGACCTGTTTATCTATATGATTTCCTGAGTCAGTAAGGTAAGTGCTGCTAGGTGCTGAGCCTATTTGCTCTCACGCTGGTTCCTTGATTTTCTCTAAGTCTTCTCTCTTTTGCAGGGGAGCTGACTCCTGCAATCCTTAGATTAAGATAGGAGGACAAAAAAATAGAGTATGTTTCATAATCTATCTCTGGCTCAGGTGGCTTCTTTGGTGTTAGCCGAGTCTCCTGCCTGATTCTAGCTTCCATCAAGTGCCCTGGCTATGAGCGTCTGGTAATACTACCTCTTGCCTTTAGCCCAGAGGTGTCTGCGGTTCCCTGAAGTCGCTAATCTCTGGGTTTGCCTCCTAACTCCTGCGTGACTTCTAGCAATTCCAACTGTGTGACCAATTCCTGTGTTGTATTTCTTGTATTTTAAATACCTTGTAATGTTTTTCTGTTTTCCTAGTTGAGCCTTGAATGATGTAGGCAAGGAATAAGATAAAGGGAAGCTGGTTTTATGATTCAAATGTTTAATGCTATTTGGCTTGAAAAGCATCAGACTTGGGAATTACCTGAAGTATGTTCAGATTCATTCTGCTTAACTCAAGGGTAACCTGAAAAGATTAAAACATTTAGAAATTCTTTCTGAAATGTCTCTTTCTCTCTTCTGCATTAGAAAGCAAAACTGAATTTCATTTAGTCTCTTTCATATCTTAGATTCTAGTAGTGTTTCTCAGAGTATCTGGGACCAAGATATTGAAATAGAATCTGTAGATGGTTGTACTAAATATGATTCATCGTTAGGATGCAACTTTGAGGCAGTTTTTAGAAACCATCTGCTATAGTTTGAATATGGTTTGTTTGTCCCCACCACATCTCATGTTGAAATTTGATCTCCAGTGTTGGAGAGGGGGCCAAATGGGAGGTGTTTGGGTCATGAGGGTGGATCCCTCATAAATAGATTAATGCCTTCCCTGAAGTGGGGGCATGAGTGAATTCTCTCTCTATTAGCTCCCATGAAAACTGGTTATTAAAGAAAGCCTGGCACCTCTCCCCTGTATCCCTTGTCTCTCTTGCTGATTCTCTCCCTGTGTGATCTCTGGATAGCTGGCTCTCCTTCACCTTTTGCCATGAGTGGAAGCTGCCTGAGATCCTCACCAGATGCAGATGTCCAATTGTGAATGTTCCAGCCATCAAATCTGTGAGCCAAATAAACCTTTTTTCTTTGTAAATTACCAGCCTTCATAGCAATATAAAACAAAGGCACCATCCTTATCTCAGCTTTGTGTCTGTTCGTGTATCTCTATTTTCTTATGAAAACATGTCTTAAAACCATGTTGAAAAGCAAGCTTACAAATACGTTTAGTTTAAAGATCTAATTGGCTTTTATTTGTGATCTGAGAATCAGGCAAACTTTCTTTCTATAAAATAGAATGGGTGTTCCACTGCACTGAGGAGAAGAGTTTGGCTTTAAAGGCAGAGAAGTACTAAAGAAAGCAGAAACAGGGAACAAAAAGCAGATTGGTCGCTTCAAAGCTACTTTCCTTATATGGTTAAAACAGAGGGAACTTTCCTATTGTGCTGGCTTAGGTAAACTGGGCCCCTTCTGATTGGTTGCTGTGAATCTCCTGTTTTCTGGAAAACTAGCCTTTTTCAAAGTTCAGTTTGATCATGTGGCACTTAGCATAAGTGAATCATTCTTGTTTGGCCTGGTCTGCTGGGGCCTAATGCAGGAGTTTAGTCCAAAATCATGGCCTCATGTGAATTTTATTTACAAGAATAATGCATATCTTTATCTTTTGATATTTACAACTATTGAATTCAAGCACACTGTTTTATCTTAAACAGAGCAGCAATACCAGGTCAGTAAGGGTTTTAGTAGTAAAATTTATTTTTGGATGGCTAAAACCTAGAACATTAAAAAAGCAGGCTTTAGAAAATATATTCAGTCATTTATTGTTTTTTAAATATTTAATGATAACCTGCTATGAGATAGGCATTGGAAACACAGCAGTAAATAAAACAGATGGTGTTCATCTCAGTGAACTTAAAATCCACTGGAGAAAACAGACTTCTATAGGCAATGACAATAATGTACAAGAGAAGTTATGGAAATATATAGCAAGGGGACTTGCCTTACGTCTTAGTCTGTTTGGGCTGCTGTAGCATAATACCTGAGACTGGGTAATTTACAATGAACAGAAACTTATTTGGCTCACAGTACTGGAGGCTAGTTAGTCCAAGAGCATCATGCTGGCATCTGGCAAGGACCTTCATAAGGCATCATCTTAGGGTGGAAGGTGGAAGAGCAGGAGATCGAACTCATAGCCTCAACCCTGTATAATCATCATTAATCTGTTCACGAGGGTGGATCCTTCATGACTGAAGCACCTCCCATTGGGCCACACCTTTCAACACTGTTGCTTTGGGAATTAAGCTTCCACATATGCTTTTTGGGGGACACAGTCAAACCACAGCAACTTTGTCCAAACATTTGGGAATGTTAAGAAGTAATCAGAAGAAAAAAGAAGACTAAAGTGCCCCAGGTTATCCAACAAGATTCATTTACCCATTCAAAAAATTTGACAGACATTTATGAGCCTAGGGAGTAGTTGCCAGTGGAACTAAGAGTGTTAATAAAAACACAGAAGGATGAGCTGACAGAGCAGGCACACCAAAAAGTGGGTAATGACTTGGGTTGTACATCACAATGACGAACACCTGACTAATATGTATTAGTGATTTTTCCTCCTCTGTGCTCCCCAAACAGCTGTTACTTCTACTGTAGCATTTAATAGTATTTGTTCTAAGAAATTTCTTTGAGAGCATTTTTGTTTTACCCAGGGCAAAATTGAGGATCCAAGGGGTTAAAGGACTGGTTTAAAGTCACTGAGATTGTAAATGGTGGATAATTAACATTGCGACAATGGTGAGGAGTCAATGTGTCATCTCAGGCATGTTTCTGAGTGGATAAGTTTTCCTATCTACCCACAGTGAGACATTAATAGCATGAGGATTTAAGAAAAGGTTTATATTACTTAACACAGTGTTTGGCACAGACTATTTAATTAACGTTAGCTCTTATTGAGACAGGAATAATACAGGGTGGTTGCCGATGAATAGAGAATTCCAGGCAGCAGTTTCATGTGACTAACAGAAAGGAAACTGTTGAAATAGCTGCATAAACTAAGGGCTGATAAGACCCTGAAAAACAGGATGTAGACCAAGCTGGCTAAGACCCATGGACTCAACATAGTGCTGGATTTGACCTAGGTTTCATCTAGGACTTCATTATATGCTCATTAACAGAGTAAATCACACATTCACACATGCTATGACAGTTCCAGAAACATCCATGTTTGGTGGGAAAATGGGTGACACCACAGTTCCAAGAAATTTTCACCTTTTTCCAGAAACTGTCAGAAATATTCTACCCTTTGGTTAAAGAAACCCATAAAGGTAGAAGTCCCAAACTCCACTGGGTGCAATTCACTTTCTTGAGTACACCCACACTCTCCTTTCTTGAGTGTTTACTTGCACTTTGCAATAAATATCCACACTTTCACTCTTCTGTCTGACTTGTCCTTGAATTCTTTCTCACAAAGTGAATTCTTAACACTTTCCAAAGTGTTAAGAGCTGGAACACCAGTGAAAGTCAAGGTCCCACAGGCATTTGGGGATTTCTCCTAGCCCACCAGTATTATTGTTAGCTTTTGGACCGATGAAACACCATTGTATTAGTCATTGTATTCTATAGAGAAATGGAACCAATAGATCTATCTATCTATCTATATCTACAGCTACAACTATATCTATATAGTCATGCACTGCCCAACAATGTTTTGGTCAACAATAGTCTGTATTTATAACAGTGGTCCCTTAAGATTATAATAGAGCTGGAAAATTCCTATCACTTGATGATATTATCACTGTCATAATGTCGTAGTATAGTGCATTACTTACTTGTCTGTGGTGATGCTGGTGTAAATGTGCCTACTGCCCTTACAATCATATAAAAGTGTACTGTAATATCCAAGGCCTTCATATTCAGTCACAACTCACTGACTCACTCAGAGCCACTTCAGTCCTGCAAGCTCCCTTCATGTTAAATGAAAGTATATCATTTTATAATCTTTAATATTGTATTTTTACTATATATTTTCTGTTTAGGCAGATTTAGATATACAAGTACTTAATATTATGTTATAATTGCTTACAATATTCAGTACAGGCATATGCTGTATAAATTTGTAACTTTGGAGCAATAGGCTAGACCACGTAGCCTAGTTGAGTGATAGGCTATGCCATTTAGGTTTGTATAAGTACCCTCCATGATGGCCACATTTCTCAGAATGTACCCCTGCATTTAAGCAACTAATGACTCTCTACATATCCGTATCTATATCATCCGTATCTATCTATCTATCTATCTATCTATCATCTATCCATCTTCTATCTATCTCTCCATCTAGGTAGATGACTTAGTATGAGGAATTGACTCATGTGATAATGGAAGCGTAGAAGTTCCATGATTGCCATCTGTAAGCTGAAGACACAGAAAAGCTGGTGGTGTAATTCAGTTTGAGTCCAAAGGCCTGAAACCCAGAAGAACTGATGTTGTAAATTCAAGTCTGAGGGTAGGAGATGAGATAAGATGTTCCAGCTTAAGCAGTGAAGTAGCAAAAAATAAAATAAAATAAAAAGAATCAAATTTCTTCTTCTGTTTTTTGTTCTATTCCTGCCCTGAGGGGTTGGATGATATCCACTGACATTGGGTAGGGCAATCTACTTTACTGAGCCCACAATTCAAATACTAATCTTTTCTAGAAACACGCTTATACACACTCCCAGAAATAATGCTTCTCTGGATATCCCATTACCTAGTCAAATTTTCACATAAAATTCACCATCATTAGAGAACATCCATCCTCTAAAGCCTCTTTCAGTACATTTCACTTGATCCCAAAGACAACACTGGGAAGGGGATCACTAATGTCTCTGATTCTGTTTCTTTTTCTCTCTCATCCTAGAGAAAAAGAAACAGAATCAGAGACATTAGTGATTTTCCCTATATAGCTCATCAGGCATCGAGACATGATAGAATACAGAATCTGATCTTCTTTCCCATGCATTCAAGCTACTACTTATTGTACTATACGCAGTTACAAAAGCATACCGCTGTATTGCTAGACTGGATAGATTGCTCCTTCACAGCATTTTCTCTCTTACTAGGCATCTTGCTCTTTGAAGCCAGAACCAAGTTTTATTCATCTGGGCTGTTCTCATAATGCCTAGCACTGACACAGGGACACAGAGGGAGTTCCATAAACACTTGTCAAGTCAAACTAAGAGGGAGACAGGGGTAGGCATAATGGATAATGCAAGGAGGCTGTTCCAACCAAGTTCTGAAGCAAATAAATCTTTTTAATTTGCTGTGGTATACTAGTGGATATTTGGAAGTTGCAGTTGTAAACTCTGAATATCTGAGAGAGGTCTAGTTAATTTAGAAAGTTAATTTTGCCAAGGTTGAACATGCGCACCCCTGACACAGCCTCAGGAGGTCCTGACGACATGCACCCAAGGTGGTCAGAGCACAGTTCGGTTTCATACATTTTAGAGAGACATGAAACATCAATCAACATATGTAAGATGAACATTGGTTTGACCTGGAAAGGCGGGCCAACTTGAAGTGGAGGGGGCTTCCAGGTCATAAATTGATAAGAGAAAAATGGTTGCATTCTTTTGAGTTTCTCATTAGCCTTTCCAAAGGAGGCATCAGATATGCATTTATCTCAGTGAGCAGCGGGGTGACTCTGAATAGAATGGGAGGCAGTTCCCACTCAACTTTTTCCTTTAGCTTTGTGATTTTGGGACCCCAGGATTCATTTTCCTTTCACACTATTTTTTGAGTAATATCCCAAATTCTGGGCAAATTAGATCCCTCCTAGAAGGTACAGGGCCCCCTATTACTCTGAGAGAGTTGCTTTTTAAAGATTCTTCAGGTTTTTAAAAAATCAGCTTTCCTTTTGTGGGCCTGTGGGCTCCTTAAGTTGAGCCTGGAATTCTTGGAGGATGGAATCTATGGCATTATATGAAATTTTTGTTTATTTTCATTTAGAAATAGTCACTATATTATGCCATACTACTTCAAATATTTTATTCTATTTCTGCAGCTATGCAGCAATCCCCATTTTCATTCCTTAAGGCTCTTCCACGGCAGGCAAGCGCTTACCAAGAGGTCACTGAATCTCTGTGGGAGGGGGATATAGACATTGCCAAGGCCGAGCTCCAGCCTTCTTTCTTCCTCTTGCTTTTGAGGGCTGAAAGGGGTTGAGCACACTGAATGCTCATTGGCTCTTCTCACCCTGAATTAAGATTGCTAATCAAATGCAGGGCAAACCAGGAAATGAGTTTCCTGGAAACAGAGAAAAATTATTCTTTAGTCGGTAGTGTAGAAATTATGAACTTCAAGCATTGTGATGGCTACATAGCCCCTTTTCATTCTGATGTAAATAACATTCAATTATGGAAGCCACATGTTACGCTTTGACAGAATCATTTGTGAAAAGTCAGCAGAGGTAAAATCTGCATGAATGTGCCACAGGGCCATTATCCTGAAGCTTAGAATGATGTCTGTAAAATGTCTTATACAATGGTAATTTTATATCTCAATCATATGCTATTAAAGTATAGTAGACATCCAGTAAAAGATGCTCTGGATTTCCTCAGAGAGAGAGAGAGAGAGAGAGAGAGAGAGAGAGAGAGAAAGGACATGTGTGTATATATGTATTTATACATGTGGCTGCACCTAGATGTTTGCATAGGAGTTAGTTTGGCCTTGAGAAGGTACAAGGAGCATGCTCATTGCATGTCTGAGGACACACCATATTTTAATTCCCTGGAGAATCAAAGCAGTTTCTAGTGGGTATTACTCCTCCTCCAAGTAATATAAATCTTTTCAATGAGCTTTATCCATCTTGTAGCAGGATATAGTACTATGAAAAATTTCACCCTTAAAAACAAATTCCAAAAAAATGGGTCTAATTATTAGGAGCAATGTACTCAATAAAGGAAGAAACTATGTTACATGTATGGATACAGTGGCGTTTCCTATGCATTAGGGAAATAAGATAAGTTGTTCCTTTGAGATGTTTAGTTCCATTTTATAAATTATATAGCCTAGTAGAAATAGGATTTGCACATTGACAATCTTGCTAATGCCTACTTCACTTAGCTGTCATGCATAATCACATGTATGAATGACTTCTTTGAATAGATCTATTTCTGAGAACATAATTATAGGACATTATATTTGTGGTAATTACCATATTCTTTGAGAGCATCTTACCTAGCACATCCTTTGACTTGTTTAGTTTTAAGACTTTTCTTCCATGCTTTCAGTTGGAATATGATTAAACTCGGGCTTTTGTGCAAATGCAGATAGAGCTTATAGTTGATAAAAATTACTAAATTTGAGCATGCAATGCTGCAGGTTGTAAGATGGTATGATGGATACGACGGATGTCAGCTTGACTAGATTAAGGAATACTCAGCTGGTAAAACACTATTATTCTCAATGCTTTACTCGGCACTGAGCCTGCCCCTCTTCTACTGAAAGGAAAACCCAAGGTTTGCCCTTGATTAGAACAATTGATCTGCCCTGGGTGTGTATGTGATGGTGTTTCAAGAGGAGATTGATGCGTGAGTCAGTGAGGATGAAGACATCCCTGCTTCACCCAGTGGAAGATCCACCCTCATCATGAGTGGGCGGGGTCCTGGATAGAAAAAAAAAGCAGAGGAAAGGCACATTTGCCGCCTCTGTCTCCTGGAGCTGACACACCCTTCTCCTGCTCCTGGATATCAGAACTCCAGGTTTTCTACTCTTTTAATTCCTAGACTTGCACCAGTGGTGCCTAGGTTCTCAGGCCTGCAGACTCAGACTGAAGTTCACCATTGGCTTCCTTGATTGGAGGCCTTCGACTTGGACTGAGCCATGCTACCAGCTTCCCTTGTTCTCTGGCTTGCAGATGGCCTGTCATGGAACTTCTCAGCATCCACAATGAGTGAGCCAATTCTACTAATAAATCCCTCCTTCTTCCCTCTCTTTCTCTATTCTATCAGTCTGTGTGGAGAACCCTGATGCAAACAGAATGAAATCCTTTCTGTTTATTACTTGAAAATAAATTTCCTTTATTTTTGTTCAGATCATACCAATAACTTGTGGGTTATTCACTGTGAGGAAGATCATGGATTCTGTGGAAAACAAATCCTGAATTATTTGAGAACAAGAAACAGGATGGTGATCCCTTTCTAAAATCTATGAGTCTTTTCATTTCAGTTCTTGCCTCTTGATGCAGCTTGAGCCTAGATAGCTCATAATCACGGGCAACAGTGCTGATGAAGTAAGAATGAAGACTTATATAAGGATGCCAAAGGCTCTCTCTTACCTCATGTTCAGGAGACGAATGAATGAAAAGAAGAAAGAAGAATGAAGAATTAAAGACTTGACTGTAGAAAAAGCACCCAAATATGTCAGAGCATTATATCTGGAGTTCTTTTTTGAGAAAATCTCTGCTTTTTTAGTCCCTCACCTTCTTCTGTGTTTGATCTTTCTGGCTTCTGAGTTTCTGGCTTAGTTCAAATGAACGGTTTGGCTGTGAATCTTAGACACCTCCAGTCTCCCCCACATCTCTCCTCCCATCTGCCTCATTGTTTTTAATCCATTCCAGCTTGACGTATTTTTTACCACCTGATTCCTGTCTCTGGCATCATTTGTCACTTATCTCTATCTGCTCATGCTTGAGCACATTTTGCTAATACGAGGTAAAGGAAAGACCATGAGCTTTAGGATTTTAAAATACCAGAAACCAATTACTAATGGTGTGACCTGGAATAGTCTCGCTGGGCTTCAGTTTCATTTTCATTAACTATGAAAAGAGGCTAGTAATACTTTCCTATTATGGTAGAAGTGAAGGATTAAAGAGTGAACAGTAGGAAAAATTCTTCTCACAGTGGCTGACCCCTAGTACTTGCTCAGTGCATGTTGCTTTCATTCCTCTCCTGAATTCCACTTCATCCAGCACTAGCCAATCTTACTGACCTAACAAACGTGGCTTGTAGATCATGACATTGTGACAAGATGACCAGCGATGCATCATCCTATTTAGATCCTTAAAATTGTCCTCTCCTTTCACACTTCCTTCCAACACCTGTCTACTGTTATTAGCTAATGACCTGTTAACAGTTACCAGTGATCTGTCTCTCTTATCTACTGTTACCACTCCTGGCAGAATTCTAAAGAAAAAAAAAAAGAATCATGAAGATATAATCTGAGATTGCCTGGGACTCACTAAAATAGTGTAAAGCTTCAAAAGTGGGCATCATCTTAAATTTAACACCATCATCACCATTATAGCTTTATACCTTACACCTTTTCTTTCCCTATTTTCAGAATTCTTGTCAATGATGCTTTTCTCTCATGTTCCACCAAATCAGGAAATCAGTGGTTTTCACTTTCTTTAATTCTTTGTATTACTTTTTGCTGAAACCTGATGGTTTTTCTTCTATGGCTTTGCTTTCAGCAATTTTGTCATAAACTGTGATTTAGACTCTATTCTGTCATAAATAGCTCATTTTGACTATTTCCTATTCAATGACTCAGTGATTATCATCAAAGAATGGCCATGGCCAATTTTTTTTTGCCAGCAGCATTCATGTTCCTTTGGCTCTTTATCTTTTATCTTTTGTTGTCTCAGCTTTAAAGACTCTAGGAAGCATAGAAGACCAGGGTGTTGGAAACAAGCTTAACATCCTTAAATAATCAACATGATATCCTTACTGTATGGTCACCTGGACCAGCTTGAATAACCCCAGTTATGGTATAAATATTGACTCTCAAGATATCAACCAATTCCACATTTAGTTGGCTTTGATATTTAGAAAGCTATCTTTTCTGTTAACTCTTTCCTTGATCTTAATTTTGCTCCTTGCCATCATATGGAGCAAATGTGGCTTCCACTTCTAAACAATTTACACCTTTCAAAGGCAGCTATGTTGTCCCCAATACATACACTTCCTATACCAACATTTAATTTATCAACATTTCCATTTACTCCAATCATCTGTAAAAACTGTGTTAATATTTGTTACCTTGCAGTTATCACATTTGCCATGAAGTTAGGAATGTGTTTTTCTTTATGGTAATGCCAGAGAAATAATGGTAATCAAAATAATCTACCCCAGGCTTCATATGTTAGAAACAAACAACAAAAGGAAACTCACATTCTGAGAAATCCTATGTAATGGAATGTTTATATGAAATGATAGCTTTGCATACCCATCTCTATTAGTCCGTTGTCATGCTGCTATGAACAAATACTCAAGACTGGATAATTTATAAAGGAAAGAGGTTTAATTGACTCACAGTTTTGCATGATTGGGGAGGCCTCAGGAAACTTAAAATCATGGCAGAAGGCATCTCTTCGTAGAGAAGCAAGAGACAGAATGAGTGTGGAGCGAAAGGGAAAGCCCTTATAAAACTGTCAGATCTTGTGAGAATTCACTCACTACCAAGAAAAGAGCATGATTGAAACTGCCCCCATGATTCATTATCTCCACCTTGTACTACACTTGATGTGTTGGGATTATTACAATTCAAGGTGAGATCTGGGTGGCACACAGAGCCAAACCATGTCACCCTCTACACTGGGTTAATATGTAATGATTACTTTGGGAGCAGCCTGGCATATATATGAACTAGAGGATGAGCGATATAATTTTTGAAATTATTAATGTGCCTTTTTATCTTTTAGAGTCCATGATCTTTGTCCCAGTGAACCTTAGACAGTCATCTACCTGAAGGAAAAGGAGAATTTATTATAAAGAATGATGAAGAGAAAAAAGGAGTGATACATAACATCTGACATAAAAAAACAGGGTTAAAGCACAATAAAAGCACTCTAAACCAGACTGTGATCTTAAGAGATGGCTTTCCAAATCCTTTCCACTCCTTCCTCTAACATATCAGATATTAAACCTAGAGGATCCCATAGCAGAGAAGTTTCCCTTCCATTCATGATAGCAAATCCATGTGCCTGAGAGAGACAGCATATAGAAGTAAAACCAAGGCCCACCTCTTTTCTAGGCATTAGAAATGATGACCAGAAGGGGCCAGAGAGAGAGAGAGAGAGAAGGAGCACATTAATGGGATGTGTGCCTGCATTTTCTCTCTCTGGACTGGGGAGAATAGACTCAGGATGTGCATTGTGAGGGAGGTAAAAGGAGGAGGTTCTAGCCCCTGACTCCTTTTTGGGGCTGTGCAAAGAAAGAACCTCCCTAACTTTTCCTGTACCAAACACACCTTCATTTTTATTACAGTGCAGAGTTTTAAAGGAGCCAGAGGGCCCTAGGGTTAGCATTCCTGAGCCACTCTCAGATCCCAAGGAGTTTGGGTGGAGAGCCTTGGAGGCTGCTTTGGTGTCTTCTGAGATCCAAATAGCAGAGGCTAGCAGAGGATTTCAGGCTTTTGAAGCCAGCAGTCACCAAAGTGAGAATAACTTGTTCAGGGAGTAAACTGGGCTGGGACCAAGTTGGGAGGGAGAAAGAGAGCAGTTGCAGACTCCAGCCACAAATGTAGCAGCCAGATTAACAAGACAACATCATCTAGGAGACAAGAACACCATGGTCAAGGTTACTGTGTCTATCCATTCACACTCTTCTCCAGACTCATACACTCAATTGCCTTCTTTCTGAGATAAGTAGGGGGATGCAGAGGAAATCTGAGAGAGAGGTTCTCTCTCCAACAAGAGAGACTGAATATTGCCTGAAAAGACTAAGATATTAAATCAAACTAGGCTTAAACTGGGTTAGATATCCATTACGAATTTTTCCTTTAACCAGAGAATGAGGACTCATGAGAAAAACTCTAAAGAAACAAAATAACATTTTCTCTGCATATCCAAGTTGTGAAAGTTAAAATTTTTGACCCCCATTATGTATCAACTATTCCCCAAAGACCTCTAATGATATTTGAAAGAGAGAAATTGTCACAGTGATTTGTCACCTGAAGTTTACTGATGCATGAAGTTAATCTCAATTTTGTATTCATGTAGGGGATTATTTGCACAGTGTGCTACATTAATTTTTCAGCACAGTTTTTATGTATTTTTATTAAAGTATACTTTTCTTTTGACATTTAAAAGCCCTGTTGGTATTGCAGTAAGCAATGTGTGCGTTCATTGGTTTGATTCATGTCTCCTTCTCAGCTTCCTGTTTGTGTTTGTCTTTAGTGAGAGCAGGGCAGAAAGTCCTGTTTATCCTTTGCTGTTCATTCAATATTAATCTAGGTTTTTACATATTCCCAGGGTGTATTATTCTTTATGCTTATATGCCACAAAGCTAGGGGACCTGATAACGTTAGTGATTTCAGTGACAGTAATTTTTAGTATTTTACCACTGATAGGAGAGTTGAAGTTACCCAGTGAACTGTTTTCCTTTATGATACTGGTTTCAGATGATCATTATTTTCAGAGTGACTCAGATTTCTTGGGATTTACAAAGTTTCTCTAAAATTTTGTTTTACCATTAGACTTATAAAATTATATATTTTATAGCTATTATTTATTTATTTGTTTGTTTATTCTTTGGAAAGCAAATGAATTGTG
The DNA here is from genome assembly GCA_004027715.1 of Plecturocebus donacophilus. Lineage (NCBI taxonomy): Eukaryota > Metazoa > Chordata > Mammalia > Primates > Pitheciidae > Plecturocebus > Plecturocebus donacophilus. Next base: position 13,749 of record PVKP010018420.1, on the reverse strand, counting down.
TTATTGGGTCAAAAACATGTTATGGAGGGTTTCTGGATTTTTTTCAATTAAGAAAAAATTATATTTGTTGAGCCCCCACTTCCTAGTAGGCATATTGCCCATTCTTTCACTTAAATTTCTCAAGGTTGCAGTGCTGTCCCATGGAAGGCTCAGTTCATGGAGGCTGTGTTGAATGAATGAGTTGATGGGTGGTATCATTTTGCCAAAGAACAACTAAAGACCTTGCCTGAATTTAAAGGAATGTCTCTAAGGCAGGTATTCTGGAGCTGATGAAGGTCTGGGGAGAAACATTTGGGAGGGCAGGCCTGCCAGTGCCTCTTAAGCCATAGGTGACTGTCTATTTTACCTCTGTGTAGGGCCAAAGCAGTAGTGAACAGATGATAGGACCACAGAGAATGAAAGCACTGGTACCAGATGCGTCCTGACTCAGCGACCTCCTTCTGCCTCGGTGCTCTTGGGTAAATTACATGAACTCAGAGCCCGAGTTTTACTCATTTGTAATTTGGGGATAACAATAGAACTTGACCTGCCTATCTCACAGACTTTGTAAAGATGAATGAGGTTATGTATGAGAAAATCTTTTTCTCGTAAGCATGGTAAGTGTTGTCATAACATTTTATTTTCCTTGGCACAGCTTGGCTGGAAAGGAGATGTAGTGGTCATAGGAGTTTTTGTTGAGGGAGAATGGAATTTACCTTTTCTAGATCCTGCCACTACCAGCCAAGTATCTAACAGCACTTTCGTCACCTGCTCCCTCACCAGATCCTGTGTGTCCACCCTCCTTTCTCATTGACTTCTCTTGTTCTGGCATGTAGCAAACATTTTTCTGTATGGAATAAGTTCAATAGGAACTAATTGAAGACTCAGGTCACAGAGGGCATTACTCCTGCTGGTGTTCTCCTGAAGAAGTACTGACTGTTATCAGAAGGAAGTCCCAACTGAAGACCAATGATGTCAGTTACTTATGTTCACACTCACCTAAGTAGAGGCTGCAAGCATAGATCAGCTTTCTTTTTGCCCAACTTCGGGTTGTTTGAACATGTTCTTCCATGTAGCCTGTTACTTTAGTAATTCCTCCATCCCCCAGCCTCTTCAATATCGTCATTTCCATTACCTCCTTTTCCATCATTTTCTTCCAAACTCTTCCCAGTGTGGGTGCACATTTGGAGACTCAAAGGTAGATCTCACTCTGTAATCTTCACTTTTTCAAATATTTGGCCTAAGCCTCAAGCTCTTTCCATTTTCCTCTTTGCCCTCACATACTTCTCTTCTGAGGCAATCCTACAGAGGTAGACTAGCTGGCTGAAAGTGGGTATAGGGTGTGGGGGAGTTTGAATATCAAATAGGGAAATATATTTGAGAAAATACAATATTAAAAAAATGACCTTTCCCATTTGCATATTTGGAATTACTTCTTGTGGCAGAATAAATTCATGTTAACCCACACTCCTCTAGGTAAGAGAGGGTATTTAATCATATGCCTCGGGGTAGAATCTAGCCCATTAATTTCATCAATTTCTAAGGTCTGTATGTAAACAGAAACTAAAAAATTATGCCCAATGAGAATCTATAAACCTGGTATGAAAATGCTTTTCAGATTAAGTAGCCTAAAACATTTCATTTCTAATTTGTACAATAGGGCCGTGTGCAGTGGCTTATGCCTGTAATCCCAGTACTTTGGGAGGCTTAAGTGGGTGTATAGTTTGAGCCCAGAAGTTCGAAACCAGCCCGGGTAACATGGCAATAATCCATCTCTATCAAAAATACAAAAAAATAGCTGGGTATGGTGGCATGCACCTGTAGTCTCAGCTACCCGAGAGGCTGTGGTAGGATCACCTGAACCCAGGAGGTCGAGGCTGCAATGAGGTGTGATTGTACCAGTGTACTCTAGCCTGGTTGATGAAGTGAGACCCTGTCTCAGAAAAAGACAAAAAACGTGTATAATAAAGCATATTTTTCCAGGCCATTCTAATTCCAATCTGCCATGGTGTAACCATGTAAGGGCAATGAGATTTCTTATTTATTGACCTCACAGAGCCGCAACACTTATTGGTTCAGCTTTGACTCTGTTACCTTGATATGGTTCTATGTTTTGATTCTAGTAAGAGGAGAAATTCATTTTAAAACATTCTACAATTAAAGCCAACCCAAATCCTCTAAAACTTTGTGTGTGTGTGTGTGCATGTGTGTGTGTTTGTGTGTATTGAAACTAGTTTAACATCTTGAATTTGATTTCAGCCTTTGAGCTCCACATATTTTATTAGCTTTCCTTCTCATTATAAATTTTACACTATGCAGTAGCATGGGGCTGAGAATAACAGGAGAACAGAGATAATTAAAGCAAATTTCTCAACTATATTTAGAAATTAGGGCAAGATATGTATGAATAAAAATAAGGTACTAAATGTTTAATGCTTGAAATTCAGCCTGTTGCAATGCAATTACTCTGACTCGTACCCATGTTTGTACTGATAAATATTGAAGGATAGACATTTTAGTGAATAGCTTTTACAAAAGGATTTCTAATATATTTTAATATAAGTTTTCTTTTCTGTAAAATAAGGCTAAATATATATCAATTTTGCAACTAGTTGAAGATAAAAATGTTTTCGAAACTGGAACATCCTTACCCATAATAATGATTGCTTCCTCCCCCGCCCCTTGCAAGTTCCTGTTTGTGCTTAAAGGTTGTTAATGGATTCTGCCTTCACTTACCAAGGTTAAGTCTCAGTTCTAACACTCTTCAAGAGTCTCCCAACTAATGTTTTTGTATGTGTGTGTGAAGTATTTTCTAGAACTCTTGAAGTTGCTTGCATTTTCATAATCTGGTTTTCCAATAGTTTCTATTTCTGTTTTTCTGTCTAGCTATATATTGTAGCATAGGGCAAAGCCAGGCCCCTTGTCAGTATTGCTTGTAAAAGTCATCACATTTGTCCCATCTCAAATTTGAGAAATATTTTTGTGTCATTTAGCTAACAATAATTTATTGTATGTTTCAAAGTAACTCAGTTGTGAGTCATTGTATAAGTCAGTTAACTATTTTGAAATCTACAATATTCAAATATACAATACAATATTCAGTTACTGAGGGATTCAATCAACTGTAAGTAAGACTCTGTGTCAGGAATTGAAATGTTCCTAACACAAAGAAATGATAGAGGCTTGAGGTGATGGATGTCCTAGCTATCTTGACTTGATCATTATACCTTGTATGCTTGTATCAAATTATCACATGTAACCCCATAAATATGTACAACTTAGGTGTCCATAATGATTAAAAATGATAATTAAAAAAATTATTAGATTCTTGATCATGACATTTTATCATCGAAACTCTTGCAGAAAAGACTCCATTCTAGGCAGGTCCAATGTGGTCACAGTTGTCCCCTGTAGGATGAGGCTGATTTGTGCTCAAGCAGGAAAATCTGTGATTTGGATGTGAGACTTGACTATAGCTCAGTAGGTAGGCTACAGAAAGTCACTTATTCTGTTCAGTACAGCTTTTCCATTAGACTCTGTGTGTTAGTACATGTGTTCCTCAATGTCTTAATGTGAGGTATATCAGACATAAAAGCATCTATAACATGTACAATCACAGTTTAAAGAGCAACAAAAATTATAATGAGAGAGTGAACATTTAGGCATCAATTGTCTATTTTAAAAACCTATACCAGATCCTTTGACTCTCTCTTTTGAATGTGCCTATTCCTCCCACCCAGAATGAGCCACTGTCTTGGATTTTACGCTAAACACACTGTTCATTTTCTCTTTTATTTTACCACATGTATGCTGTCTCTAAAATGTTGTTTAGTATGCCCATGTTTGAACGTTATATACACAGATTCATATTATGTCTATTCTTCTGAGATTTGCTTTTTTAAAACTATATAGTCGGCCCTTCATATTTGAGAGTTCTACCTTTGTGGATTGAACCAACCATAAGTAAAAAGTCTTCAGAAAAAAAGTCCGGAAAAGCAAAATCTGAATTTGCCACTCACTAAGTACTACCTGGAATCCATGCAAATGAAATGATGTGTGAGCCTTGTGTTAGTGTTGTAATTAATCTAGAGATGATTTGAAGTATCCAGGAGGATGTGCATAGGTTATATGTAAATATTATGCCATTTTATATAAGAGACTTGAGAATCCACAGATTTTGGTGTCCCAGGGTTCCTGGAATCAATCTCCATAGATAGCGAGGGATGACTGTCTTATGCTTTTTCCTTCTTTAGATGTATCCTTTTAATACATCTAGGTATAATTAATTTACTTTTCTTGGTCATGTATTTTTATTTTATATATAAACATATACTATGACCTATTACTCAACCTACTGTTATTTTATATATGTCCATGAGAACTATTTTATCAAATTTTTAAATCTCATTATTCTTACTGATTTTTTTTGCATAGTTTATTAAAACTGACAGGACTGAGAGAAAATTTTCACTATTGCGGTGGATTTATGCCTTTCTCATTGTTGTTATGCCACTTTTTGCTTTATAGATTTAAAAGTTAATTTACTAAGGGCATACACATTTAGATTATTACATATTACCCATGAATTGAGCCTCTTAATCTTTTTGACTTAGAGTCTATTTTTTTTTTATAGCAATATAGCTAAACTGGCATCATTTTCCATTTTTAAACTATCCCTTTACTTTCAAATTTTCTGTTTTTAGGTTTTAGATCTGTCTCTTGCAATTAACATATAGATAGATTGTGTTTAAAATATTCATCTGACAATCTTTATACAGCCATGCATCACTTAACTACCAAGAAACTTTCTGAGAAATGCATTGCTCAGCAATTTTGTCTTTGTGCAAACATCACAGAGTTTGTTTACGCAAACCTAGGTGGTATAGCCTACTACATGCATAGGCTGTTTGGTATAGTCTATTGCTCCTGGGCTCCAAACTATACAGCATGTTACTGTACTGAATACAGTAGAAAACTGTAACACCATGGTAAGTATTTATGTATCTAAACATAGAAAAGGTACAGTAAAACTATGGTATTAAAGATAAAAAGGAACTGGCACACCGGTATAGGGCACTTTCCGTGACCGGAGCTTGCAGGACTGGAAGTAGCTCTGGGTGAGTCAGAGAGAGGGGATGGTTACTATATAAATTTAGAGCAATTTCTTTTGAAATTTTCTGATTCAGAAATTCTACCTCTAGCTTCTAAACTACTGTTTAACTGACTTGCTCATTTTAATTGTTGTATTTTTATTTTTTAATTTCTCTAGTTGGCTCTTTTTCAAATTCAATTTTAATAGTCACTCGCTTAAACATTCAATCCTCATGTTTATTTCTGTAAAAGTATTAAATATGCTTAATTTATGTTCTGCATATATCCACTAACTATAGTCTTTATCGGCCTGTGCTTTGGTTTGGCTGTATCCTCACCAAAGTTTCATCTTGAACTGTAGCTCCCATAATCCCCATGTGGCTTGTCCTGGGAGAGATCGGTAGGAGGTTAGTGAATCATGGGGGCTCTTGGTTACCTCCATGCTGTTCTCGTGATAGTAGGAATAATCTAGTGAATAATACAGATTACTTATAAGTAGGATCATTTTTATTTGTATTTCTTTATCGTTAGATTTACAACTCAGACAAATATCTGTGGAGCGGGTTATTTTTGGTTCATCTCCTGACACGTCATCCTTCAACAATCTTTTTTTTTTTTAGATGGAGTCTCCCTCTGTCGCCCAGCCTAGAGTTAAGTGGCACGATCTGGCTCGCTGCAACCTCCGCCTCCTGGGTTCGAGCGACTCTCTTGCCTCAGCCTACCGAGTAGCTGGGATTACAGGCAAGCGCCACCACGCCCAGCTATTTTTTTTTTTTTTTTTTTTGTATTTTTAATAGAGACGGGGTTTCACCATGTTGGCCAGGATGGTCTCCATCTCTTGACCTTGTGATCCGCCCATCTCGGCCTCCAAAAGTGCTGGGATTACAGCGTGATCTACCGGGCCAGGCCCAAGTGCAGCAATCTTAACTTTACAGATCTTAACTTTATGTGGGGTCTCACATCTGTCCTTAAACTATTACTTCTGTCTGCTGTCCTCACGTTACTGTTAAATTTAGGCTCTAGGCATGCAAGAATTATCAGATGTTGTTAGAGAAAATGCTGTTTCCGGGGGACAGCTTATCTCTGTAGAATTGTTTTCTTGTTTCTGGACTCAAATTGTTTCTCTCCTCTGGCAGCTCAACTGTACTTTAAATATTGTTTAAATACATATTACCCAGCATTTTTTTGGTGTTCTGTACTATTGCTATTCTGTATATCTAGTATATCTTTCTGGAAATGTAATTCCCACATGAATGTCTGTAGTATAAAGTTTGAGTAAAGACTTACAAAGCCTCAGAAGATGCATCTTGGTACTGCTTTGAATTGCACAGTGCCATAATAGCGAGGCCATCAGCACATGTCTTATATCATTCTTTGTCCTCACTTTACTCAGAATTTTACTATTGGGTATGTATAGAGCTCTTCATTACATACTGGATGAAACTCAAATACATTTTGCAAGATGGGTATTTGTGTGTATGTATGTGGTTGTATTTATATTGCTTAGTCCAAGAATAAATTATATAGAATATGTGTGTGAGTGTTTGCTTGAGGTAATTTACTATTTTGGGAATGTACTTTTAGTATGAGACATTTCTACATTTTTCCTGAAGGGGTCTTTGCCTACTGCTGAATATTTGCCCTTGCTGTTCCTCTGCTTGAAATGTTTTCTTCAGGATGATATTCATATGATCCACTCTCTCACCTACATTTTACTCAAATGTCACCATCTTTGTGAATCCTTTCTTGGTCACTGTTTCTAACATTGCAATGGTTTCCTCAACTCTTGACCTGCTTTTATTTTTTCCTTAGCATGTATCAGCATCTAACAAAGTATCTAATTTATGTTCTGATTTTCTCACTGGAATGTGAATTCCATGAAGGCTAAGATTTGCTTGGAATAGTAATGCACACATAATGGACACTCAATAGATATTTGTTGTATGAATTAAATAAATGAATCAATGTGACTAAATTTAATTTCTCTGAAGACACAGAGCTTACTACTGCCTGTAAGTCTGGGTTATAATGTCTCTGCTCAATATTAGGCATCCCTTATTTTAAAGCTCTATATTAACAATCTTAAGCTTAAATATATCTCCACAGATACAGTTTTTAGTTTGAACCTTCTATAATTACATTTTCCATTTTGTTCAGATGTTCAGTGTGCTCTTTAAAGGTTTCTTCTGCCCATGGTTCACATACACTCCTCTTCTGTTCACAAATGATGCCAGACTACTTGGGGGACTTAGTTATCCTTCATTCTGATGTCAAATGGATGTGGAGTTGAATGATACAAGTGCTGCTTCCTTGATGTGGTGAAGAGAAGAGTGACTAGTTGGTATCTAACATCATTGTGAGTCAGCAAACTGACTCACGATGGCATTAGCGTCATGATGTCATCTCAAAGATGAAGCCAGAATGGTTCAACATCACAAAAGCCAGTAAAGGATAGGAGAGATCTACAACTCCATAAATTTTACAGAGTTTAAGACATGAGCACTCTGTCACTGAGATCTTGCAGAGTGGAACCAATCTAATGCAGAGACAGATCAGCTTCAAATGCTTGAAACAGTGGCAAGAGCATTGATTTCAGTATGAAACAGACTTGGATTGAATCCTGCCTCAGCACTTACTAGCTATTTCTCTTAGACATGTTTCCAAGGAAATAGGTGGGTTGCTCTGATTTCAAAGAAATCAAGTAGTGCTATTGTTTTCTCTGCCTGCTCCTGCTCCCCAGGTAGGCCCTGACCTTCTCTGTCCTGTGATGCTGACCCTGCAGAGTACTTAGTTGAGCCCCTTTGCCAGTTTGATGTTGGTGGAATTTGGCACCTGCAGGAGATCAGGGAGTGAAAAGAGACAATGTATATGGTCTTGCATCCCTTCCCTGCTTCAGTGTTCATGTCTGCCTAGGCAGCATCCCCCAGGAGCACATTTCCGTGAGTCTAGCTCTCCTCTGTTGCAGTCTCACTGAGCTACAGTAACGGTATTTACTCTCCTTATTCCTTTAACCAGAGGAATGGGTAGAGCTTCCCACTGTCCATAGCATTTGGGAACGTATATCTCTGTAAATATTCCTCTCATTTAAGTTTTTCTCTGAATATCTGGGCTAATTCTATTTCCTTCCAGGATGCTTTCACAGCAATTTAAATAGACTTAATGAAAAGGGAATTCATTGCTCTTACAACCTGGGTTTGGAGGAGTCGTACATCCAAGCTTAGGCTTGGTAAGATCAGGTTCAAATGATGTTACCAGGGTTTTGTTTTTGCTGGTGATCTCTGTTTGACTTCATTCTGCGTAGAGGTTTGTGGCATACACTAGGCAAGATGACCACTGGCAGTTTTAAATGCAAATCCTCTTCTCTGAGCAACTCAGAATGGGAGCTTTCTTCCCAAAGTTTGTATAGAGTTACATAAAAAGATGTCTTAATGGCTAAACTTTGCATATGTCCACACCTATGGCTGGGAGAGTGAGGAAGCTGTGATAGAAAGTTCCCTTGGATGCCATGGAACGGGGAAGTGTGGATTGCTCCAGGATACGTTGCTGGTGGATAAAAACAATATGCTCACAACATCAGCTTTACTATCTCTTAACTGGAGCTGAAATCTATCTCATAGAGTTTTTGGTGGGATCAAATAGTATAATGCAGATTTCTTGGCATTTGATTGGCACGCAGTAAGTGGTAGTCATTATTATTGAGCTATGTTAACTGTGTGACCTTCCTGTATCACCGAATGTCAGTCTTTATTTCTATAATTAGTATTACCATTTTACATTTTCTAGGATTCGTGTTCATTGTGAAGACATAAGGGAAAGAAGAGATAATTTTCAGCTTCAAAATATTAAACATTATAATTGCATATTATTTTACGATTTAAAAATGTTTTTGCATACATTATTGTTTAAACTAAAATCTCCAACCCCATGAGCTGGGTATGATTATCACCATCACCTTTCAAAGAAAAAGATCCAGATTTAGAGAAATTAAATATCTTGTCCAACATTGCAGTTGGTACACTGTGAACTTAAGACTCAAGGTGAGGTCTTCTGAGTGTAAACCTTGTATTCTTTCTAGAATACTATGTAATTATGAGCTTGCTTATAGAAAGTATTGAATTTTTCAAAGAATCAAATATTCTAATGGAATGTTTTGAAACTTAACAGTACTTTGTCTAAATATGGGTCAGATTTTTTGTGTCAGGAAGTATTTTATGAATCAGAAAACATTTGATAAAGTATAAGGAGCTATACCATTATAAGCAATTTTGATTTTGATAATGGGGATGCCTTATGTAAATGTGAAATGCCCATGCTAGTAAGTGTGTAGGAAGGTAAAAAAGATAAGTTTTACCTTCCTCTGAGTTTTGCTGATCTGCAGTAAAGTTACCAAATGAAGATCGAACCTCCTACCACTTAGGTATCTTATAGAAATCATATTTTACAACTATTTTTCTTTTGAGGTTGTGAGCTTCATGCTATTGCATGTGTTTAAAAAGAGATTAGAAAACCACTTTTTATGATTTGGCAAGTATGTGTTTGTGTTGGTCAGGATGAGTGAGAAGATCAGTAGTTTCTGCGCTGGGGCTCTTAATGATACAGATTCTTGGGCCCTTTCCTGGAATCAAGGAGGTCACTGGACCGTAATTTGTAAGTTAATTTTAAAAGTTCTTTTAATTCTAAGCCAATAGTTGCAATTAACCATAGACTCTCAATGTGGTGTGAATCCATCTGGAGGGGGGTAACTAATGTTTATAAAGCATGTTTATAGAATGATTAAGTTTTCTGATCTAGTGGGTTAACACAGAGAATCCAAATCTGATATTTTATAGCAAACAAACTAATATTATAATGCAGATTCTGACAACCACATCTCTAGAGAAAAATGCTTTATTCTTTCAGTTACTGTTCCCTGTATAATAACCACCCCTCACTTCAAGTCTTAGTGCTTTATTTAATTTTGATATGCCCTGGGGCGACTAGGACACTATCAAGCACTCATACTTTGCTCCTGTAAATCTCAATGTGCAGTTGCCTTCAGTTCCCATGGCAACCTACTTCATGTCAATGTATATTTGAGCATAACCAGGTCACTTGGAAACCAAAAGATATCCCTAAACATGCAGTAATAAAGAAAACAAATGCAAAGTGGATGTTCGAGCATTATTATTTATTTATTGTTGGGTTTATAGAAGAGAAGAGAAAAAATAAAGATTGACAACAGGCTTTAAGATGTGTGCTGAGGTCTGGGTTCAGCTTTACGAGCCTAGAATGAGAAAGTAGATTTTTGATCTCTGAGATGACTAATCGTTGAGTCGGCTGCTGTTGGAATGAGAAAAGCTCTAGTTGTGTATGACATGTTGAGTTTGTCAGACTCTTTGTGATGAACTGCATTCAATAAATCAAATGGAGAGGCATTAGTAGTGGGCTAGGGCTCTGCTAGCTGAGGTTTTGGAAATCACAGGATGCAACGTCTCCATTTCTGCTGTGCAACTTGATAATGGGGCATTCCATAACCAATGCCTTACAAGGGGACTTGACTATGAGAGAGCAGAAAGCACACATGTCTAGAGCTTCAGTCACTGTAGTATTAGGAAGAAAGGCACTTTTAGAATACACCTTTATACACATAAATTCTTTTATTTACTCTTCCAGAATATTTTTTAAATTGAGAAATAATTTGCATACAGTAAAATACACATATTAGAAATGCAGTTCAATGATTTTTTAAAAATGGGTCTACCCATGAATGCATCACCTCAAATAAGATAGAGAACACTTCCATCATTCCAGAAAATACACCCCTGGCCCTTTCCAGTCAATGGCCTTTTCCCAGAGGCAACCAATACTCCTATTTTTATCATTATAGATTGGTTTTGCCTATTCTAGAACTTACAAATAAAATAATACAGTGTTTATTATTTGGGTGTGACTTCTTTATCTCAGCATACAATTTTGAGATTCGTCTACATTGTTCTGTGTTTGGGGAGTTTCTCTCATTTTATTGCTGAGAAGTATTTTACTGTATGAATATATCAAAATGTAATTATTTATTCTTCTATTACAGGTTATTTGTGTGGTTTTTAGTTTTGGGCTAAAGTTGCTAAGGGGGATTTGTGTACCAGTATTTGTGTGGAAATGTGCTTTCATTAGGTAAGGACACTGCTTGAGTAAAATTGCCAGATTATAGCACTTTCATAGTGTATGTAAACATATGCCTATGTTAAATTTTATAAGATACTGACAAGCAGTTTTCCAAAGTGTCATACCATTTTACACTCACAGCACCACTTTTTGAGAGTTCTGAATGTTCTATATCCTTGTCAATATCAGATGTGTCATTCATTTTAAATGTAGCTATATTAGTGAGGATCTAATGATTTTTTTGTGATTTTAATTTGCATTTTTCTGATTACTGATAATGTTGAGCACTTTTTGTATACTTATTTGCCATTTTTATAACTTCCTTTATGAGTTGTTTTCTCAGGTCTTCTCTCAATTTTGTATTGGCTTGTTTGCCCTCTTTTATAGAATTGAAGGAGGTCTTTATTCAGCATAAATATCCCTTTTATAGATGTATGTGTTGTGAATGTTTTCTTCTAGTCTATGTATTGTCTATTCACTCTCATGATTGCCATTTGACAAACAGACGTTTTCATTTTGAGAACGTCCAATTTATCAATTTTGCATTTTATTGTTGATTTGTGTCCTACTTAAGAAAGCTTTACCTAGCCTAAGCTTGCAAAATCATTCTCATATTGTTTTCTTTTCAAATAGCACCTTCCAATAGAATTTTCCATTTGGCCTATTCAATATTGTAGCCTTTAGCTATGTTGGTTATTGAGCATTTGTAATACATGTAGTGTGATTGAGAATCCAAGTTTTAAATTTAATCAATAATTTTATATGGCAATATGTGGTTATTGACTCTTGTATTGATTGCCATAGTTCTGAAACCTTTGTAATTTTAACTTTTACATTTATATCTATAATGCATTTCAAATTGTTAATATGTTATTAATTTCATTATTTGTGTTATTTGAGATAGCAGTAGAAATTCATTTTTCTCTTCATTTGTTTATCCAGTTGTTGTTCTAGTACCACTGAACTGTGTTGTCAAAAACAATTGGTCAATTATGCATAGTTTATTTTGGTCCATAGATTTGTGTCTGTCTTTATATTCAAATACAATATTGACTCGATTACTGTAGTTTTACATTTATGTCTTAGAATCTGGCAAGTTCATCAATTATTTTTCTTTTTCTAAATTGTTTTTGGCTTTTCTAGTACTTTGCATTTTTGTATACACTTTAGAATTGATGGGCCAATTTCCACAAAAATGCCTTTCTGGAATTTTGATTGGGGAAGTCTACATCTATAGACACTTTACAGAAAATTCTAAGAAACCACTTTTCACAGACTTCATGTTTCAACTACTCAATTTACCACTTTGTAATCAGTGAGATATTGTCAGCCCCTGGATGAATTTGAGAGATTTATAAAAGGACAGATATCTATTGAGAATTATTTTTCAGAAATATTTCTGTTTAATTCTCACAACATTCTATCCATGTTACAGTTTAGAAAACTGACTTAGAAAGATGGAACAAAATTCTCAAGGACACAGGCAGGACTGAATTTTAACCTAGATTTATCTGATTCCTCCACTTGCATTTTAATCACATTTTTACTTGTCCAGTGATAAAGGGATCATTGATTGTAAATTACTATTGACAGTATTCAGTTACTTTCTCACATTGTGGCTTCCATTCCTTTAACATTTCTCCAGAGTTATTTTGGGGATGAGGAGCCCCCAATAGTTCAGTCTCCTTCACTATTTGATTAGTAACTGGGCAGTTGTTTCATTATTATGAGACTGTTTAGGGACTCATGGCATTACTTAGCTTTGAATAATTGTTGTTTGTTATGTCTGAGGACAAAAATCAAAGTAGCAAAACCAGCAAAAACTGATAATGGTTTCTAGAGTGACTCTAATGTACAGCTTCTAAGCCTGGAACTCATTTCTTTAGCATGTAATGAGTCAGAGCCATTTCCTTCTATAAAAACATGGAAGTTTCAAAGACTATGATCTTGAAGCTCCTATTTCTTTGTTTTCCCAAAGGAATAAGCTCCTTGAAAATTGTTTTTTATTATATATGCCTCCTTCTTTTTTTGATTTTGATCATAATAACTAGCTATATTTATTTACTTTAAAAGAAAAACCAGGGACTAAACCTAGCAACATTTTATTGTTGGCTATGTTTTAGCCTTATTAGAACTTGTTTTATGTGTTAATAGAAAAAATGAATAGTTTTCTTTTCTTGGATATTGGTTTTATCTGTTATTAGGGTCCACCCTACTGTGGCAATCTACCCAATATTATGGCCAATCTGACTTTTAAGAAGCTAAATAGTCTGGAGGAGGATCCAAGATGGCTGCATAGGAGCAGCTCAGGACTGCAGCTCCCAGTGAGGGTGCAGAGGGTGAGTGGACGCCGCATTTCCAGACGGATTTTTATTACTCCCAGACCAGGAGATCCCCAGGCAGAGCAGCCCCACGGGTCGCCAGCGCGGCAGTTTTGGCTGGCGCGGCTGTTTGGCCGGCTCGGCTGTTTCGGCCGGCGCGGATGCTTTGCCGGCGCCCCGGCGCGGCGGTTCTCCGCACAAAATCCACTGGTCTGTG
>PVKP010018419.1:0-44303 GCA_004027715.1 Plecturocebus donacophilus | reverse complement strand
CAGCATCACATTATACCTATTTTAAAAGTGACCACATAATTGGAAGTAAATCACTCCCCAGCAACTGCATAGCATTTCACAGGTTTAAATAAAATATTGGTTGTCTGCTTATTTGTTATTTTCATCCCCTATTCCTTCCTGTCTCCATTGTTAAGCACAATTATTGGCATAAAAGAGGTTTTTAATACCCATTTTTAGAATGTATTCTAGCCTGGGCAATAAAACAAGAATCCCATTCTCTCTCCCTCTTTCTCTTCCTCTTTCTTTCTCTCTTTCATTCTTTTTTTTTCTTTCTTTCTTTTGCTGTTTCTTTCTCTCTCCTTTTCTAAAATCTCTTCCTTTCTTTCTCTTTCATTCTTTTTTTCTTCCTTTTGCTGTTTCTTTCTTTCTCCTTTTCTCTCTTTTTCTAAAATCTCTTCCTCTTTCTTTCTCTCTTTTATTCTTTTTATAAAAAAAAAAAAACAATTCAGTCAACTGAGAAGAAACTTTTTTTTTAGAAGAAGAAAAAAAATAAATGCTTTTTAAATATATAGCTTGGATATCCATTTTTAATTAAGCTGATTTTACCACAGAGTTCTTTAAAAAAAAAAAAAACTTTTAAAATCTCTTATTACTAGACCCTAGCCAAGACAGACAGCCATTTCTGACTTTTGAACTTCACCAAAGGTAATCCCCCAGGTGAAGCAAGTAAGCCTTAACTAAGGTTATTACTTAACCATGAATGTATGAGGTATTTTCAAACAGGTGATAAGCAGGTTTTACAAAATCTAGAATTTCCAAAGGTAGCTCAGAGAAAGGAAAACTCAAGACAGAAAATCAGAAGCTGTCCATTGAGAAAAAGAGTCAATACATGGCAGAGTTACACAAATAACAAAAAAAGGACTCATTCCCTAGGCCTGGAATTAAACCTGTGACATTACTGTAAAAGAGCAGAGCTTTAGCTTCTGAGTTAATACACAGGGTAGTTACCATTGCTCTTCCTAGAAGGAGGCTAAGGCAGTCATTTTCGAGCTTGCAAAGGACTTAACTGCTCAAGAAAATTCTTAAGCCTAGGCACAACACTATCATGTGTCCTTTCAGACTCGCCACTTGAAAATTCATGCCCTCTAGATGTCAGAGATCAAGAGAGGGGACCCTAACACGGTCCCAAAATCAAACTTTTCAGGTCATAAAATGAAAAGGAAACTTCATCCAGTATTCGTTTCAGGGACTCAAAGCAATGTTTGTAATGGACCAGTCTGCTAAACTTGCTTGAACAGTGGGCTTATAGGGGTCCTAAGCCTATGTTATATCCTATGGTACCCCTTTTTCCATTATAGAGTGACACAGAAAGACAAATTCATAGCACAAAGTACACCAGATTCACTGCAGCTAAGACTAGTCTCACAAATCCTTTTTTTTTTTTTTAGTTAATCAAACCCTTGCAGAGGAGACAGTGACATTTACCATTCACACACACGTACACACACACGTGCACACACACACACACACAGAAAGCGAGACAGAGAAAGAGACAGAGACAGGGAGAGACCAAAAGCCTGGCTGGTAAGAAATTCTTATCCTTTTTGCTGGCATACCAGGTTTCCAGGTTCTCTTTGTCTGCAGCTTCCAAAAGAACAGAATGGCTTTTGATGACCCTGCTTGCTGCACCATAGCTATAGGGGCCAAGCTGTGTTACAAAACAAAATCATCCTTTTCTGTTTTATAGAACCATAGAAAAAAGCCTCTCAATTTGGCCAGATGCCTCCCAGTGGGCTGTACAGGGGCACAGAATTAACATTTTCTATCCCAGTCGAGCCAAATACAAATAATAAAACAGACACCGGTCATCTCACTCAGCACCCAGTATTGACCTGGAAAGGCTCAAACTTTTTCCCATTGGTTTCTGTTGTCTTTGATCCATTCAAGGTGGGGAGGGATAACTTCCAACCAGGAATTCAGGTATCTGGACAAGATGAAGGAGCAGATGGTCACTCTGAGTAAGACATGTTGAGCTTCCATTAACAAATCCTTCAAGGTTCATGAAATGTGACCAGACTTAAGGAGGGTTCTCAGAGTTAGACCTAAGTGACTTCTGTAAGCAGCAGAAGGCCTTCCAAACTAAGATCCTCAACCAGGAATTCCAACAGTATTCCTTTCAAACGAACATCCTGTTCTCTGAGAAATCTCCCTGAAATCTTCCCAATTGAGAAATTTCCTGAACCAAGACTCTACCATTTAGGGAGAGCCAAACAATACACCAAAGGAGCTAAACCAAGACCCTAAAGGAGCTGAACCAATAAGGAGAAGGATGGAGGTTATTGGCATCACCGACAATACCCACAAGACCAGTTTCAAAATGTCTTTCCAGGAACTATTTCTCTATTGCAATTAAATCCATGCACCATGGGCTGGCAGTGCCCCACTGGTAGAGACAGTGCCAGAGTCAGCCCACAGTCCAAGAGAACGAGGCAGCCCCTTGGTCTAGCCTTTGGATCCATCACCAGAGAGGGGCTACCAAACCACAGGCAGGTAGCCACAAGGGCAATCCTGGACAAGACCCCAAATTTGTAACTACCCAACAGGTTCTCCTTGCCAGCTGCCTAGAAAAAGTTAATTTATCAAGACGGAGGGATTGCAATAGAGAAAGAGTAATTCACAAAGAGCTGAACGTACAAGAGACAAGAGTTTTATTATTACTCAAATCAGTCTCCTCAAAT
Source organism: Plecturocebus donacophilus (assembly GCA_004027715.1). Lineage (NCBI taxonomy): Eukaryota > Metazoa > Chordata > Mammalia > Primates > Pitheciidae > Plecturocebus > Plecturocebus donacophilus. Next base: position 41,604 of record PVKP010018419.1, on the reverse strand, counting down.
TCTTGGGGCTCTGCCTAGGCAACAGGCAGAGAGCCCACTGGGTGGTTACAGTGTCTTACACATTTTTGTGAACCCACTACCTAGTTCAGTGTTTGGCACATACTTCTGAGTAAATAAATGTTTACTAAACTAAACAACAAGCATTTACTGATTGCCAGTGTTTGTAACATAATAAGAATGTAGAGATCAAAAGATTAACCATGTAGAATATAAATCCCATTAATTAAAAAATATGTGTGTGGTAGTGTATGTGTATACAGAAAAAGAAGGAATAAAGGAGTCTTAGATCTACTAAGTTTAGTAAATATGATTCAATATTAAAAGAAAAAAGCAAATTTCTGAGTAATGCTTATAGAATGATTTTATTTTGTTAAAGTGAATAAACAAATCCCTATATTGCTATGTATGATCAACCCACATTATTAGTAGATTCCATATTTGTGAATTTGTCTACTCACTAAAATTTGTAACCTTCAAATTAACACTCTTTCATTTTTGTGATTATGCATGAATGTGAACAGAGAAACAACAAATTTGAGTTATCTGAAGTACACATTCCCAGCTGATGTCAAACAAGGTCATGCTCTGCCTTCTTGTCTCAGCTTTCATACTATATACATGTCTTTTTCTTGGTCTACTTAGCACCCTAGTTTTTGTATTTTTCTTTTTTGTGTGTGATTTTGCTGTTTAAAATGGCTCCTAAGTATAGTGCTGAAGTGCTGGTTAGGGTTCCTAAATTCAAAAACATTGTGATATAGCTTACAGGGAGAATATATGTGATAGATAATTTTTTATTTTTTTAAAGACAGGGTCTCACTCTGACCCAGGCTGGAGTACAATGGCACTATCATAGCTCAGTGCAGCCTCAAACTCCTGGGCTCAATCAATCTTCCTGCCTCAGCCTCCCAAGTAGCCAGAACTACAGGCACACACCACCACAACTGATTACTTTAAAAAATTATTTTGTAGCAACAGGGTCTCACTATGTTGCCCAGGCTGGTCTCAAACTCCTGGTTTCATGGGATCCTCCCACCTTGGCCTCTCAAAGTACTGGAATTAGAGGCATGAACCACATGCCCAGCCTATATGTTAAATAATTATCATTCAAGCATGAATTATAGTGCTGTTTGCTGTAAGTTTAATGTTAATGAATCAACAATATATATTAAATGTCTCTAAACAAAAACAGACATAAAACAAGTTATATGATTGGCTGACAAAAATACCATGACCAGAAGATCACAGGAACCTAATTCTATATTTCCCTAAGAGCAGCAGTTCAGTACTTGCTAATTCACTGCTCATAACAACGTTATAGAATATGACTATCAGGAAAAACTAGAATCAGTTTTGTGTGTGTATAGATGATTGTGTATGTATGTATGAGAAAGGAAAAAGGAGTAGAAATAAGTGTGTGAAGTTATTAATACTAATCACTTCAGGGGGTCACTTGAGGATAGAGGGATATGAGGGAGGCAACATGATGGAGTGTTTAAAAGCATAGACTCTGAAGCCAGTCAGATGCAAATCTTTGTTCTGCTACTAAGCAGCTGTATGATCTCCGGAAGGAGTCAGTAAGCTTTTTCAGTAAAAGGCAGATAAATATTTCAGACTCTGCAGTTAATTTCATGCCACTGTAGCATGAAAGACGCTATAGACACTTTATAACTGGATGGGTGTGGCTATAAGCCAATGAAACTTTATTTATAAAGAACTGTTGGCAAGCTCCTAATCATACATAAATTACTTAAACTCTCTGCACCTCAATTCCTTCATCTGTAAAATATGGGTAGTAGTTATACCTACTGTTGTTTTTTTGTTTTTTGTTTTTGTTTTTTTGAGACAGAATCTGGCTCTGTTGCCCAGGCTGGAGTGCAGCAGCAAGATCTCAGCTCACTAAAACCTCCATCTCCCGGGTTCAAGTGATTCTCCTGTCTCAGCCTCCAGAGTAGCTGTGATTACAGGTACATGCCACTACGCTCAGCTAATTTTTATATTTTTAGTAGAGATGGGATTTTACCATATTGGCCAGGCTGGTCTCGAACTCCTGACCTCAGGTGACCCACCCACCTCGGCCTCCCAAAGTGTTGGGATTACAGGCATGAGCCACCGCGCCCAGCCTAGTAATACCTACTTTATTTGATTGTTGTGAGGATTAAATGAGTTAATGTCTATAAGTGCTTAGAGTAGTGCCTGGTTCAACAGTTTATTATTTTTGTGTATGGTTTCACTTGTTCAACAAACATGTATTACTTTAGTAATTCATAAGACATTAAGGCAGGTCACGGTGGCTCACACCCGTAATCCCAGCACTTTGGGAGGCCAAAGCAGGAGGGTGGCTTGAGCCCAGGAGTTTGAGACTAGCTGGGCAATATAGTGAGGCCTCATCACTACAAAAAATTTAAAAAGTAGCAAGCATGGTGGTGCACACCTGTAGTCCCAGCTATTCAAGTGGCTGAGGCAGAAGGATTTCTTGAACCTGTGAGGTGGAGATTTTAGTGAGTAAAGATTGTGCCACTGCACTCGAGCCTGGGCAATAGAGTGAGACACTGTCTCAAATTAATTGATTAATTAATGAAATTTAACATCAAAGAAAACCAAAAGTAAAATAAAGAGAACATTTTTATACTCTAAGAATTTACAGTTCAGCTAGAAAGAAAAGACTCAGACATAAGAGAGGAGTTATCACACAAGACAGCAGAAACTAAGTGCCAAATGAGTGTAGAGGCTGGCCATGGTGGTTTATGCCTATTGTCCTAGCTACTTGCTAGGCTGAGGAGGAGATCCCTTGAGCTCAAGAGTTCATGACTACACAGTGGGACCCCATCTCCAATAATAATAATAAGAAGAAGAGTGTAGAGACACTAGAGGCTATGGGAGCAAGAAAGGTGAGCAGTTGGTTACCTGAGGTTGGGTCTGGATAGGGAGGCTTTGTAGAGAAAGTGAGATTTAGCTGGGCCCTGAAGAAAAGATAGGATTCAGACAAGTGCCCACAAATATGCCTTTAGAAGAAAAATAACTTTCAAAAGTTTTTCATAGCTATATATCTGATTCTAGAATGTCTTTTGGACATTCTAGTCATGAATTTGCTGTATACGAATGCCTGTTGTTTAGTACAATATATAGTGGCAATTAGTACAATGTATTATCACTTCATCCTTTTTGTCAAACCATATTTTATTCAGTTGTTATTCAGTAATAATATTATTTTTCTTGCATGTATGCTATGTATGGTGTGTTGAGTGTATGTGTGTAATTTTTCAGAAAATTGCTTTTTGTACCCATAGATCCTAAAAACTTAAGGTTCTTTGGGGTAATTGGATACTAGCTTGCATGGCATGCATATATAACTTACTGAAAACATTATAAAACTTAGAGGCAATACTTGAATAACCCATTTGCAAAACTAAATAACTTTAAAGTATAAAGGCATTTATTTTAAATATAAAACCTAAAAGGTCATTTGTAGTAATAAAGATAGGTAGTTGGAAAAGGTCTCTAGAGCTCTCTATACTCCAGGAAATTTTTTCTCAGCTTAGATGGTCTAACACTTTAAGGGTCATTATTGATGTTTTTATAAGTGTCTAATACATGAAAATACTATGGCTTGATAATGAAAAGCACTCTTGTAAATTATTTTAATAAGATAGCATATTAATGCCATAAGTGATGTTTGACAGCTTCGTTGTCAAGTTACGTGACCTTGGGCAAGTTACTTTACTTCTCTGACCTTTAGTTTCTTTCTTATTGTAAGATTTAATTGAAATAATAACATAAAGCCCTTGGCACAGTGCTGGGTACATGGTAAGTGCTAAATAAATGCTAGATTCTATAATTATTATTGTTGTTTTAGTATTAAATAGCAAAATCATAGTCACTTAAATTTTACTAAGAGAAGTAGCCAATGCAGTCCAAACAACAAAGATTTGTTTGTACTAAAAGGTTAATTTGTTAACATACAGTGAGAAAAATAACTGCTAAGCTGATTGCAATTCATATACTCAGCTCAATATTCTCCCTCTGGGAAGAAAGGAAGAAAAATAAATGAGAACAGGAGTCTGCTTGGTAAGTATATTGAATATGAGTCAAAAAAGATGATGCTTTCTTTCTGCCCTAATTTTCCTTCAAGTTTAATATTTTCTATCTCTGCTACAGTTTAATAGTCCTAAAATAATTATTTTATTCACTGTCCTGATCAAACCATCTGACTTTCCATTGACTACAGAATAAAGCATAAATTCCTTAGCCTGGCTTTTAAGATCCATATTAATTTGTCCCCAAAGTTCCTGTCCAATTTTATTTCCTACTTCTTCCTACTTCTGTTCAACATCATGAGCCCTCCACTAACAGTAAGGATGGGTTTGTTTTTCTCAGAAACACACCATGCTTATCTCTTTTCCTTTTTCTTTTTGAGATGGAGTTTCACTCTTGTTGCCCAGGCTGGCGTGTCAACGGCGCAATCTTAGCTCACCACAACCTCCACCTCCCGGGTTCAAGTGATTCTCCTGCCTCAGCCTCCCAAGTAGCTAGGATTACAGGTATGCACCACCATGTCTGGCTAATTTTTTTGTATTTTTAGTAGAGACTGGGTTTCTCCATGTTAGTCAGGCTAGTCTTAAACTCACGACCTCAACTGATCCACCCGCCTCGGCCTCCCAAAGTGCTGGGATTACAGGCGTGAGCCACCACACCCGGCTGCTTATTTCTTATTTTGAGCCAAGGAATATGCTAGGTTTTCCTCAGGGAATTCTCTCCCTTCTTTGTAAATTATCTTCATCATTCAAGGTCTGTCCACCTTCAATCTTACCTCTTTCATGAGGAATATACAAAGCATTCCAGTCCACGTGAAATCTCTAAATTCCTATAATTTATATTATCTTACTTTTCACATGTATATAAATCATATATCGCTTTTTATATTGATTTAACTCCTAACCAGATTATAAACTCCTGGAAGATGAAGATCATACTTTTGAATTTTGTCAGTGAATAACACAGTATTATGAATTATTATATTACATAATATTGAGTCTCAATGAATAAACAAATGATACATTAGTGAAAGTCATGAGACAAATTAAACTACATGCCTGGCCCTGGGATGCTCCCCAAGACTCCTAGCATCGAAGTTTCTCTTAGTGCTCTCCCTTTCTGTTCTTATAATTACACCACGGTGTGCAACACAAGTTTCCTAACGCTTTAGGAAGCGAATGTCTAACAAAGAACCATTCTCTTTAAACATCTTCTTGTTTATGATTTATTTTGCTCTAGAAGATCTAAATATATTGCATAAACATGAAACAAGCACCCAGTAGGTAACTTTGTAGAAATTTATTTTAATTTTCTGGTCCTCGGTCTATTAGGCAGTTAAAATGTACACATACTCTCCAAGAGTATTATGTGCCAATTAACTGATAAAACTGCTGCTTAAAAATGCATACACACAAAGATTAAAATCATAATTCTGAACTAACTCATTATATGATCATTGATTTTCTTTTAATTCTTAACAAATACCTTAGATGCCTTGTGTACTGTGACGGAGTGAGTAAGCTGAGCCGTAGCCATTGCAGGAATGTATCAGGATTCTTTCAACAATTCTAACCTATTTTTAAAAAATTAATTAATTAGAGACCTTGCCAAATATAATGCTTTTTCCCTTACTCTGTCGAAAAATGATACTGAAAAAGTCTAAAAGCAAACAAAAAATTAAAATCAACAACAGTTAAGTATAAACTGTTTTCCAGATTGTTCAGTTTAGAAATAAATTTACCAAGCTACATTTTGAAGATGCAAAGGAAGAATAAATGTTAAGATAATTCTATCAGGCCCTATCTAAACTATAAAATAAATTTCAGTTGGAAAAAGTAGCTACTGTTAATTTTCCAAAGGAGAACTATATAATTAGAATTTGACATACTCATTGGGAAATAAGTTCAATAAACATTTTATCTATAAATTTGGCATAAGATCTCTGGATTAATTTTCCATCTATTTAATGAAAATTGTAAAATTATTTATTTGTTCACAAATATATTTGGAGGAGAAAAATACATTGTAAACCACCTAGAGACTCAATATATATTATTCATCCTTGTTATTCTCTCAGAGTAACGATGCTCTGTATATGGCAAGGGCTGAAAAACATTTCTTAAACATTTCTTAAATTAACTTCATGTGTAACTTATTTCCAAATTCAACTCAAAAGTTAATGTTTATACTTCATACCCATTAAAATAGCTATTCATCCAACTAGCTGAAAAAGAAATCAAGAGAGAAATCTCATTTACAATACCTACCAAAAAATTAGCTAGGAATAAATTTAACTAAAAAAGTGAAAGATTGCTACAATGAAACTACAAAATGCTGATGAAAGAAATTGAATAGGGCCAGGCACAGTGGCTCATGCCTGTAATCCCAGCACTTTGGGAGGCTGAGGCGGGTGGATCACCTGTGGTTGGGAGTTCGAGACCAGCCTTATCAACATGGAGAAACTCTGTCTCTACTAAAAATACAAAATTAGTGGGAGTGGTGGTGCTTGCCTGTAATCCCAGCTACTCAGGAGGCTGAGGCAGGAGAATCACTTAAACCTGGGAACTGGATGTTGTGGTGAGCTAAGATTGTGCCATTGCACTCCAGCCTGGGCAACAGAGTGAAACTCTGTCTCAAGAAAAAAAAAAAGAAGAAGAAGAAAAAGAAATTGAACAGAACACAAAAAAATGGAAAGGCATCCCATATTCATTGATTGGAAGAATTAGTATTGTTAAAATGATCATATTAATTATCCAAAATAATCTACAGATTCAAATGCAATCTCTATCAAAATACCAATTACATTCTTCATAGAAATGGAAAAAAAAAAAAACCCTAAATTCCTATGGAACCACAAAAGACTCTGAATAGCTAAAGTAATCCTGAGCAAAAAGAACAAAGTTGGAGGCATCACATTACCTGGTTTAAAAATACACTACAAAGCTATAGTAACCAAAACAACATGCTACCACTGGTATACAAAGAGATACATAAAACAATGGAACAGAATAGATAACCCAGAAATACATCTGTATATTTACAGCCAACTGATTTTTGACAAAGGCACCAAGAAAAGACACCTTTTTTGGGGGAGAAAATCCTGGGGAAAAGACACCCTTGTCAATAAATGGTTCTGGAAAAACTGGATATCCACAGCAGAAGAATGAGAGACCCCTGTCTCTCATCATATACAAAAATAGACTCAAAATAGATTAAAGACTTAAATGTAAGACTCAAAACTATAAAACTTAGGGAAAATGCTTCAGGACATTGGTCTGGGCAAAGATTTTATGGGTAAAACTTCAAAAGCACAGGTAAAAAAAGCAAAAATAGACAAATGAGATTATATCAAACTAAAAAGTTTCTACACAGCAAAGTAAATAACCAACAAAGTGAAGAGACAGCCTATAGAATGGGAGAAAACATTTGCAAAATATTCATCCAAGAAAGAATTAATATCCAGAATATACAAGAAGCACAAACAACTCAAAAGCAAAAAAAAAAAAAAAAAAAAAAAAAAAAAAAAAAAAAAAAAAAAAAAAAAAAAAAGTAAAGGATCTAAATAGATATTTCTCAAAAGAAGGTATACAAATGGCCAATAAGTATATGAAAAAATGCTCAACATTATTAATCATTAGAGAAATGTAAGCCAAAACCACAATGAGATATCATCTCACCACAGTTAGAATAGCTATTATTAAAAGAACAAAAAATGGCCAGGCATGGTAGCTCACACCTATAATCCCAGCACTTTGGGAGGCAGAGGTGGGTGGATCACCTGAGATCAGGAGTTTGAGACCAGTCTGGTGAAATCCTGTCTCTACTAAAAATACACACACACACACACACACACACACACACACACACACACACACACATTAGCGAGGTGTGGTGACACATGCCTGTAGTCCCAGCTACTCAGGAGACTGAGGCAGGAGAATCACTTGAAGCTGAGAGGCAGAGGTTGCAGTGAGCTGAGATCATGCCACTGCACTCCAGCCTGGGCAATAGAGCAACACTCTGTCTCAAAAAATGAAATGAAATAAAATAAAATAAAGTAAAAGGACAAAAAATAACAAATGCTGGCAAGGATGCAGAGAAAAAAAAAATTCTTATACACTGTTGGTGGGAATGTAAATTAGTACAAGCATTATGGAAAACAGTATGGAAGGTCCTCAAAAATCTTAAAACAGAAATACCATTTAATCCAGCAATCCTACTATTAGGTATTTATCCAAAGGAAAAGAAGTCAGTGTATGGAAGAGACATCTACACTTCCATGTTTATTGCAGCACTATTCACAATAGCCAAGATACGGAATCAACCTAAGTGTCCATCAAGAGATGAATGCATAAAGGAAATACAGAGTGCAAACCGGATAGGGATCCAAGATGGCTGAAGAGGAACAGCTCTGGAGTGCAATTCAAAGCAAGAACAATGCAGAGGGTGAGTGATCACCACATTTCCAAATGAGTTATTACTGCCCACAGACCAGGAGATTCCCAGGCTGAAAAGCACCACAAGTTTCCAGGATGGCTGTTTCAGCCAGTGCAGCGGGTCTCCAAACAAAAACTCACACAAAACTGGGCAGCTGTTTCAACTGGCACCTGGAATGCCTGGGAGACAGAGCCGCCCATTCAACTGAAAAAAAGGGGGCTGAAACAGGGAGCCAGGTGGTCTGGCTTGGTGGGTCCCACCCCCACAGACCAGCAATCTGAAACGCCGTGGATTGAGAGTCTCACAGCAAGCACAGCCAGACCCTGGACAGTCCAGCTCTGTGGGGGGAAGGGCATCCACCATTACCAAGGCAGTCTGCCATTACCGAAGCAATCCACCATTACTGAGGCAGTCTGCCATTACAGAGGCAGTTCTAACTATACCTCTATAAACAAAACTGCAAGGAAGTTCACACAGCACCTTGGCAGAGCCCACGGCAGCTCAGCAATGCCTCTGCTGTCAGACTGTGACTAGGCTACCTCCTAGCTTGGCAGGGCATCTCTGAAAAAAGGTAGCAGCATGTCAGGAACTTATAAATAAAGCCCCACCTTCCTAGGACAGAGCTCCTGAGAAAAAAGGCAGTTATGAGTTCCACTGCAGCAGACTTAAACGTACCTGCCCAGAAGCTCTGAACAACAGAGCTCCAACTCTGCACTTGAGCTCCGATAAGGGTCAGACTGTCTCCTCAAGCAGCTCCCTGACCCCCGTATATCCAAAGAGACAACTCATAAAGGAGAGCTCAGGCTGACATCTGGCGGGTATCCTTCTGGGACAAAGATAACAGAAGAAGAAACTGGCAGCAACCCTTACTGTTCTGTAGCTGCTGCAGGTGATTCCCAGGCAAGCAGGGTCTGGAGTGGACCTCCAGCAGTCCTACAGCAAAGGGGCCTGACTGTTAGAAGGAAAACTAAAAAAACAGAAAGAAATAACTTCATCATTAACAAAAAGGATGTCCACTCAGAGACCCCATCTGAAAGTCACCACCTACAAAGACCACAGGTAGATAAATCCACAGGAAGAAACCAGTGCAAAAAGGACAAAAACACCCAAAACCAGAATGCCTCTCCTCCTCCAAGGAATCATAACTCCTCACCAGCCAGGGAACAAAGTTGGATAGAGAATGAGTCTGATGAATTGACAGAAACAGGCTTCAGAAGGTGGGTAATAATACACTTCTCTGAGCTCAAAGAACATGTTCTAACCCAATGCAAAGAAACTAAGAACCTTGAAAAAAGGTTTGATGAAATGCTAACGAGAATAAACAGCTTAGAGCAGAATATAAATGACCTGATGGAGCTGAAAAACACAACATGAGAACTTCTCAAAGCATACACAAGTTTCAATAGCCGAATCAACCAAGCAGAAGAAAGGATATCAGATTGAAGATCAACTCAATGAAATAAAACGAGAAGGCAAGATTAGAGAAAAAAGAGTGAAAAGAAATGAACAAAGCCTCCAAGAAATATGGGATTATGTGAAAAGACCTAATCTACATTTGATAGGTGTATTTGAATGTGACAGAGAGAAAGAATCCAAGCTGGAAAACACTCTTCAGGATATTATCCAGGAGAAACTCCCCCAACCTAGCAAGGCAAGCCAATATTCAAGTCAAGGAAATACAGAGAATGCCACAAAGATATTCCTCAAGAAGAGCAACTCCAAGGCACATAATCGTCAGATTTACCAGTGTTGAAGTGAAGGAAAAAAATGCTAAGGGCAGCCAGAGAGAAAGGTCAGGTTACCCACAGAGGGAAGCCCATCAGACTCACAGTGGATCTCTTGGCAGAAACCCTACAAGCCAGAAGAGAGTGGGGACCAATATTCAACATCCTTAAAGAAAAGAACTTTCAACCTAGAATTTCATATCCAACCAAATATAGGCCAGGGGTGGGCAGCTAATGTCTGTAATCCCAGCACTTTGGGAGGTTGAGGCAGGCAGATTGCTTGAGCCCAGGAGTTCAAGACCAGCCTAGGCAGCATGGTAAAATCCTGTCTGTACAAAAAAATACAAAAATTAGCTGGACATGGTGGCACACACCTATAGTCCCAACTACTTGGGAGGCTAAGGTGGATCACTTGAGCCTGGGAGTTCAAGACTGCAGTGAGCCATGATTGCACCACTGCACTCCAGCTTGGGCAACAGAGCAAGACCTTGTCTTAAAAAAAAAAAAAAGAAAAAAAAATATGATCTATATACACAATGGAATATTATTTGGCCATATTCAGCCATTTAAAAAAAGAATGAAAATCTGTCATTCACAGCAACAGAGATTAGCCTAGAGGACATAATGTTAAATGAAATAAGTCAGGCACAGAAAGATAAATACCGTTTGTTCTCACTCACCTGGGAGCTAAAACAGATGAGCTCTTAGAAGTAGTTATTAGAAGCTAGGAAAGGTAGCAGGGAGGGGGTTGGATGGGGAGAAGTTAGTTAATGGATACAAAATTACAGCTAGATAGGATAATAAATTCTATTGTTCTATAGCACTATAGAATGACCACAGTTAACAAGATTTGTTGTATATTTTCAAATAGCTAGAAGAGAGGATTTTTTAATGTTCTCAACACAAAGATGATAAATGTTTGAAGAGATCAATATGCTAATTACTTTGACTTGATCATTACATATTGTATCATGTATCAAACTATCACTCTGTACCCCATAAATATGTACAATTACTATGTGTCAATTAAAAATTTTATAAATGGCTATTCAAAAATGGAAAAGGATAAATTGGCAAAGTTGTGGAGAAATTAAAAGCCTTATGCATTGTTGGTGGGAACAAAAATGGTGCAGCCATTGTGGAAGACAGCATGGCATTCCTCAAAAAGTTACACAGTATATATGCACAATGGAATACTATTCAGCCATATTCAGTCATTTAAAAAAAGAATGAAAGTCTGTCATTCACAGCAACAGAGATTAGCTGGGTGTGGTGGCATGCACCTAGAGTCTCAGCTACTTGGGAGGCTAAGGTGGATCCAGCATTTCCATCTCTAGGTATATATTCAAAAGAATTGAAAGCAGGGACTCAAACAGATACTTATACACCAATGCTCATAGCCACATAATTCACATTAGCCAAAAGGTGGAAACAATTCAAATGTCTATTAACAAATGAATGGATAAACAAAATGTGGTATTTAAGATAGAATACTATTTAATTTTTATTTTTTTTGAAATGGGGTCTCCCTCTGTCACCCAGGCTGGAGCACAATGGCATGATCTCAGCTCACTGCAACCTCCAGCTCCCATGTTCAAGTGATTCTCCCACCTCAGCCTCTCGAGTAGCTGGGACTACAAGCACTTGCCACCACACCTGGCTAGTTTTTCCATTTTTTGTGGAGATGGGTTTTTGCCATGTTGCCTAGGCTGGTTTTGAACTTATGGGCTCAGGCAATCCACCTGCTTCGTCCTCCCAATGTGCTGGGGTTACAGAAGTGAGCCACCACACCCAACCCCTATTCAATCTTTAAAAAGAATGAAATTCTGATACATGCTACAATGTGAATAAATCCTGAAAACATTAAGCTAACTGAAAAGCCAGACATAAAAGGACAAATATTATATGATCCCACTTATATGAGGTACCTAGAGTAGGCAAATTCATACAGACAGAAGGTAGAATAGAAGTTACCAGGTGCTAGTGGGGTTGAAGGAATAAAGAGTTTAATAGGTGTAGAGTTTCTGTTCAGGATGATGAAAAGTTTTAGAAATGGATGGTGATAATGGTTGCACAACATTGTAAATGTGCTTAGTGTCACTGAATTGTACACTTAGAAAAGCTGAGGTGTTAAGTTTTATATTGTAGTATACCACAAGAAAAAAAAGTTAATATTTAAAATACAACTAGTTTTTACCCTATTGTTTTGTTACTATAACAAAAAGAAGCAGCCAGACATGGTGGCTCATGCCTGTAATCCCAGCACTTTGGGAGACTGAGGTGGGTGGATCACGAGGTCAAGAGATTGAGACCATCTTGGCAAACATGATGAAATCCCGTCTCTACTAAAAATACAAAAATTAGCTGGGCGTGGTGGGGTGTGCTTATAGTCCCAGCTACTTAAGAGGTTGAGGCAGGAGAATTGCTTGAACCCGGAAGGCAGAGGTTGCAGGGAGCCAAGATCACGCCGCAGCACTCTAGCCTGCGTGACAGAGTGAGACTCCATCTCAAAAAAAAAAAAAAAAAAAAAAAAAAAAGCAAATTATCCCTTTTCTTTACAAATGCTTCATTTAATTTCAATTGGGGCAACTGGGTCTTCTTTTCGAGGTTTTATGAAGTTCTGACCAAAATACTTGTAAAATAACTTCTTGATAGCCTGTGACCAGTTTTTGTGTATCAAAATTAATGCAAGATTCTTGAAGATTTTCCCAAGAAAACAGGGCAGAATTATTTGAGAACACTGCCAGAAGGTGGTGATACAGATTATAAACAGGTGGTAATATTTAATTTCTCTCAAATTATTTCTTCAGAGTGGCACTAGGGGACACTCTTTTACAATATTTTACATATGAGACTGAAAACCACCAAATAGTCCTTTAATCCTTAAAGATTCCAAGGTATCTTTTCTTGACTTCAGAGTACAACCTTCATATCTGACTCAACACATCAGTTGTCCCCCTTGAATTTCAAAAAAATAAAATGGGAAGCAAGGCAGCTATAAGAGTTTATGATCTAGTCCCAACCCATTACACCATGATTACCCACTACTGGAGTAGTTATTAGTCTTAGAGACAATAAATAAGAGAAATCATGATTTTTAAATAGTTTTCTATATTAGTGGAGTTTTAAAATTTTCTGTATAAGCATAAGACATTCTAATGGCATTTCTAGAGAATCAAGCTCTGAAAATAGCATCAGCCAATTAGAACACAATGCTTTACTACACCCATATTTTTGCAATGTATGGATGGTCTAAATTAAATTTATATTACCATTGAAAACTCTGAGGCATTCAGGCCATTTGCTTTTGAAAAAGGATTCAAGCTAGTTAATATTAGCATTTGGTAAACTCCTTAGGAATTAACGTTTATAAAAGTATAATTAAATTTTATACACACACACACACATATATACAGAGAAAAATAACCAGCAGTATAATCTAGTAGAAAGAGGCTTTAGAGTTAAGAAACCTAAGTTCAAACTGACTCAGCTACCTAGCAGCTGGCATGGCCAGGCACAGTGGGTGATGACTGGATCATGCGGGCAGTTTCTCATGAGTGGTTAAGCACTGTACCCTCAGTGCAGTTCTTGCGATAGTGGTGAGTGAGTTATTGCAATATCTGGTTGTTTAAAGGTGTGTAGAATCTTCCCCCGCCCCCCCCCCCACGCTTCTCTCTCTCTCTCTTTCAACTGCTCTGGCCATGTAAGATGTGCCTGCTTCTCCTTTGTCTTCTGCCATAATTGTAAGTTTCCTGAAGCCTCCCCAGAAGTCAGGCAGATGCTGCCATGCTTTCTGTACAGCCTGAGGAACCATGAGCCAATTAAATCTCTTTTCTTTATAAATTACCCAGTCTCAGGAATTTCTTTATAGCAATGCAAGAATGGACTAAAACAGAGCTCTTCTTTTTTACTTCTACCACATACTCCTTGGATGAACAAATACACTACCATTGTTTCAATTATAATTTATATTCTAATTATTCTTACGTGTATATCCCCAGCCCAGGTCTTTCTCAGAAGTTGTTGACTTATTCCTCTTAACTGATCATAAGATTATTCCACTTTGATGTTCTCAACACATCCAAATGCGAATTATTTTCCCCAAAAACTTACTTCTGTTCCCTTGCTCAGTGAATGACATCATCACATACCTAGTTGCTCAATCACAAAATCTGTGACTTAACCTTAATTCCTTCCTCGTTCCCATGTTCAATCACCTTAACGTTTCTCAAATGTGTCCTCACTTTAGCCATGTTGTTGTCATTTCTACTTTAGATCAATCAGTCTCATCTTTTGCCTGGACTGCTGCAACCACCAAGCTTCCTGTCTCCGGTATTCTTCTTCTCCAATCTGTTCTATATATTGCACCCAGAGTTTTCTTCTAAAATTACAAACTCAACTATGCATTTTCCCAGACTGAAATACTTCAGTAGCTCCCCACTATTCTCAGGATAAAATCTAAAACTCTTACCATGGCTTCAAGATTTGACTTATGCTTCCCTAGCCTCAGCTCTATTTTCCTTTATACCTTTATGCACCAGCCATTCTTACCTCCTTTAATTACCCCAAAGGACTATATTTCTTCTAGCTCTCAGGATTTTGCAATATTCTCTCTGCCGAAAACATTCTCCTCCATTCCCAATTCCTTCTCATCTCCTAGATATGGTGTAGATATGTCCATTCTCACATTGCTATAAAGAACTACCTAAGACTGGGTAATTTATAAAGAAAAGAGGTTTAATTGATTTACAGTTCTGCAGGCTATATAGGAGGCATGGCTGGTGAGGCCTCAGGAAACTTACAATCATGGCGGAAGGTGAAGGGGAAGGTGGCATGTCTTACATGGCCAAAGAAGAAGAAGAGAGAGAAAGGGGAGGTGCTACACACTTTTAAACAACCAGATCTCATAAGCACTCAAAATTACGAGAACAGCAAGTGGGAAATCTGCCCCCATGATCCAATGAACTCTCACCAGGGCCCTCTGCCAACACTGGGGATTACAATTTGACATGAGATTTGGGTGAAGACACAAATCCAAACCATATCATATGGCTTAGTAAAATTTCCTTAAGGAATGATTTCCTAAGTCCCACTACCACTACTATCAAGTTTGGGTTGTGTGTTCTTTGCAATATATACTGTACCATAGTTGTCTTTAAGTATCCCCTGACTTACTATGAGCTAATATGAGAGCAAAATTGTATCTAGCTATTGTGTCTATCTAGCTCATTCTTTATATTTTAAAGTTTTATTATTTATTTATTGAAAAGGACTCTCACTGTGTCACCCAGGCTGAAGTGCAGTCGTATGATCTCAGCTCACTGCAACCTCTGCCTCCTGGGTTCAAGCAATTCTCCTGCCTCAGCCTCCTGAGTAGCTGGGATTATAGGTGTGCACCACCACATCCAGCTAATTTTTGCATTTTTAGTAGAGATGGGGTTTCGCCATGTTGGCCAGAATGGTCTGGAACTCCTTACCTCAAGTGATTTACCCACCTTGGCCTCCCAAAGTGCTGGGATTACAGGTGTGAGCCACCACACCCAGCCTTTAAAGTTTTTTAATAAGTACAATTCAGTGGGTTTTAGTATATTCACAAAATTGTGTAACCATCTGTTTAGTATAGCATAAACCATCAATTTAGAATATTCACAAAATAGTGCAAACACTATCTAATTCCAGAACGTTTTCATCACCCTAAAAGAAATCCCATGCCCATTAGCAGTCATTCCTATTCTCTCCTTTCCCCAGCAGCTGGAAACCACTAACCTACCTTTCATCTTTATGAAATTCCCTCTTCTGAATATTTCATATAAATGAAACCATACAATATGTGACCTTTTGCATCTTGTTTAGCTCATTCTTGAACTCTCGGCATTATCACAGTACTGGAATTAAGTAGGTACTCAATAAATATTTGCTGAGGCAGGCCTTGGTGGCTCACACCTGTAATCCCAGCATTTTGGGAGGCCAAGGCAGGTGGCTCATTTGAGGTCAGGAGTTCAAGACCAGCCTGGCAAACATGGTGAAACCCTGTCTCTACTTAAAAACAAAAAACAAACAAACAAAAAAATCCTAACTAACTAACTAAATAAATATTTGCTAAGTCAACAGAGAAGAACTACAGGAACAAGGAATAATTCAGGCTAGAAAAATATCACAAAATTTTAAAAGTAGAAGAAACTCTAAATATTATTGCTATGATTTGAATGTGCAACCCAAAGTTCATATTTTGGAAGCTTAATCCTCAATGCAAGTGTTGAGAGCTGGGATCTTTAAGAGGTGATTAGGTGCCTTCACCAATGGATTACTGTTGTTATCCTGGGAGCAGTTTCATTATCAAGAAAGTGGGTTAGTTATAAAAGCAAGTTTGGTGCACTCACTTTCCCTCCTTGCTCTCTCTCTAATCAAGTGATGCCTTCCTCCACGTTATAATACAGCAAGGGGGTGTATTATATATCCTTGCTGTATTATACAAGATGGATATCCTTGTTCTTGGACTTCCCAGCCTCCATAATCATAAGCCAATACACGTCTGTTCTTTTTATATTACCCAGCCTCAGGTATTGTTAAGCAGCGCAAAATGGACTAAGACAGTCACTTAGTCCAAATACCTAATTTTCTAGATGAAGAACTCAAGATCTCGACTTACCCAGGGTCAGTCAACCACTTAGTAACAGAACTGAGACTAAAACTCAACAAGTCTGGCTCACGATTTAGAAGTTTTTCCGGACCGTCTCTCAAAATGAAATTCTCCTTTGCTTTCATTCTATCTAATATGATGCACTACCAGGGCCTCCTTAGTTCTTTGGCTTGCTTGCTTGTTTCTAAACATGGTAGGGTCTCTTTCTAGTGTTCCAGCAGGAGCTTGCTTCAGGAAGGTAAAAAGATCTAAATTATTTTTTCAAAAAACATGGTGAAACCCCATCTGTACTAAAACTACACAGATTAGCCAGGCGTGGTGGTGGGCACCTATAATCCCAGCTACTTGGAAGGCTGAGGCAGAAGGATTGCTTGAACTCAGGTTGCAGTGAGCTGAGATGGTACCATTGCACTCCAGCCTGGGCAACAAGAGGAAAACTCCATCTCAAAAAAAAAAAAAAAAAGTCAGACTCCTTTCAATCTCTAACTATTCTGTTGCTACTGTTTTCCCTTTGAGCAGGTATTTTGTGGAGGACTTCTTTCAAGTACAAACCCTGCTTAATTTTGAAAGCTCACAAGTTGACAATCCAGGAGGTATGACTTGAGAGAGCATACATTCTCAGAGAATAGGTCTGATTGTTTTTGTGTGTTATCCTTTTTTTCAGGCTCATTATTTTAAAACCTCTAAGAGATCTCATAACTATGGATCTTAAGAACTGAAAGCTAACTTTGAAATGTCATTCTCTTATATATTTGTTGGCTAATTAGATCCACACATATTTGAAACCTCACAAGGCATAAATACCATTCTTTCTTTGGTTTGTTTTTGAGACAAGGTCTTACTCTGTTACCCAGGCAGGAATGCAGCAGTGCAATCTTGGCTCACTGCAACCTTGATCTCCTGGGCTCAAGAAATCCTCCCACCTCAGCCTCCTAAGTAGCTGGGACTACAGGGAATGTGCCACCACACTCAGCTAATTTTGTTTATTTTGGTAGAGACGAGGTCTCACTATGTTGCCCAGGCTAGTTTTGAACTTCTGGGCTCAAGCAATACTTCTTCCTTAGCCTCCCAAAGTGCTGAGATTATTAGTGTGAGCCATTGCAACTGACCCTCACTCATACTTGATATGACTACTTTGTGACAAGGATTATGATCTTCTTGAAAAAAAGGCAATATTTCGGTGCTTTTTCTGGTAAAGATTCACTCTAGGCTTACCTCTTGACCTATATCTCAATTGTCCTATTTTTTTGTTTATTCATTTTATTTTATTTTTTTGAGACAGGATAGAGGGCAGTGGCATGATCTATCACCTAGGCTGGAGTTCAGTGGCATAATTGCAGCTCATTACAACCTCAAACTTCTGGGCTCAAGTGATCCTCTCACCTCAGCCTCCCAAGTAGCTGAGACTATAGGCATGAACCACCATGCCCTGCTAATTTTATTTTTTATTTTTGTAGAGTTGGGGGATGAGTCTCACTACGTTGCCCAGACTGGCCTTAAACTCTTGGCCTCAAGTGATCCTCCCACTTCAGCCTCTGAAAGTTTTGGAATTACACACGTGAGCCACCACACCATGCCTTCAATTGCCCTATTTTAAATGGTGGCACAATGACTTCCTATTTTACCCCTACTATGTGTGAGTCCAAGATTCACATGAAGATTAGACAGCTGCTATTTAGTTTACTAAGGCCTAAACCACTTTTTAAAACCATTCCAAGTGAAGCAAAGGCCAAAGTTTTATTACATTTTCCCAAATATTATCATAGTTGATTTATGAAGGCTCTCAATCTCCAAAATAATTTTTTATAAGAAAATCCCCTTTCTACCAAGTGAACACTATCCAATAGCTGGATTCTGAAATGCAACTATATGACCTTCCTTACACATGCATGTTATTAAGGATGGCTTTACTCAAAAGAAGTTATGTTAACATAAATGGGTTCAACAGATTCATAAAGCTGGAAGGGAGCAGAGACATCCTACGACCCCTTCCATTTAAAGAAGATCCAATTCTGTGGAGGAAGGATCTTTTTTTTTTTCAACAAATGACGCTGAAACAAAAGGACATGGGGGTGGGGGTGGGGGGAAGAAAAAGAAGAAGAGAGAACAAAAAGAACCTTTACCTAAATCTCACACTGTATACAAATATTAATGCAACATGGATCATAGATTTAAACCTAAACATAAAACTATAAAGGATGGTGAGGCCAAGCAAGGGAACCTGGTTGGTCAAAGTCTACCCAGTTACTTAGGCCTTCCAATAGAGCTTGCTTCAATAAATTATTCACCATTTTAACAAATTCCATTTGGCCCTGGTAATTCCCCTACCTGTCCTCATTCAGAGTAAATGGTTTCCACTATATTGAGTATTTGTTCATGCTCTTTTGACTTTTTAATATCTTTTTCATGCTATTTCAATTCATTCATTCAACATCTTTGAGGCAACTACTATGTGCCAGGCAATGTGCAGGATTACAAGATGTAAAATACTGTTCCTATCTCAACAGATTGATGATCCAACGGAGGAGAAATTAGATTATGATCCTGATGAGATTAAAAACCACTTTAGGGGCCAGAACCACCCCTCATTTCTACCAGCTGAGTACACAATGTACTGCACAGCCTGTCCAGTGCTCTGTGCACTGGGAAACATTTTGGTGATTGGCCAATCTTGAGGTTCAAGACACTCTCACCCTCTGAACTGTTTAGAGAACTGAAGTCCATAGGGATTAATTGGCAAATCCTCACTAAATCGAAAGGGGAGCTGAGGTCAAGGTGGGTGGGGTGGCTCATCCCCACCTCTCTCACCTCTTGGCCTGTACCAGCTATTGATCCTGGCAGAAAACCTCAATAGCTGGGGAGAATCAGACCCAGGTAAGATAAACCCCAAAAGTTCCAGCACACAAGGCCCCCTCTAATGCAGGGCACAGACGTCATCTGCCCCGTCAGCCTCATCATGGCTCATTATGGCTGCTGCTTTCTCAGCAAGTCTGATGATTTCATGTCCAGAAAAATCTGATTTTTTTTTTTTTTGAGACGGAGTCTCATTCTGTAGCCCAGGATGGAGTACAGTGGCGTGATCTCCGCTCACTGCAACCTCCGCCTTCCAGGTCCTGGTTCAAGCAATTCTCCTGCCTCAGCCTCCCCAGTAGCTGAGATTACAGGCACCCGTCACCACGCCCGGCTAATTTTTATATTTTTAGTAGAGACAGAATTTCACCATGTTGGCCAGGCTGGTCTTGGACTCCTGACCTCATGATCCACATGCCTCGGCATCCCAAAGTGCTGGGATTACAAGCATGAGCCAACGTGCCCGGCCTGAAAAACCTGAATTTCAAAGCTACTTGGGTGCTCTCTGTCCGGCTCTGGGGGAAATCGCCTCAATTTTGCCTTCCTCCTCAGCCCTCTGCCCTCCCGCTTCTCTTCACATTACCTTTGGCCCCCACGAAAAATACTTTCAAATCCAACTTAAAGCCTTAGGCAATAAGAAAAGAAAAAAAAGTTTAACATAAAGACAACTAACAACGCCCAAGTGCCCTGTCCGGCCAGAGACCTCGCGTCAGAACCGCCCTCACCACAGCTTGTCGACGCCTCCCTCCCACCTGCAGTCAACGGCCTTTTCCGGCCCAAACCCGCGCCACGCCTCATGAATAGTCAACGAGGGCTTCCTGGGCGGGACCAGAGGCTTCCTTATAAATAATTCATGACCGGCCCTGGCTGGCCAGGGCGACCGGCCTCGCCAGACCTCATGAATATGCAAAGCAGGGGCAAGCGGCTACCTTGTCCCCGGCCCGCCAGGCCCGTCAGCTGCAGCCTCTCAGGCGGGGGTTGCACGAGGACCTGACGCGGCTATCGGTCGGAGGCCGCTCTCCTGGGCCACCTATACAGCGACAGCCTGCTCCAGAGCTTCCTGAGGAGGCGCCTGCCCGCCAAGGTTAGGACCCGAGGGACCGTGGGGCTCGGGCGGGCCAAGACGCCAGGTCGGCGGGTCCCAGAGAGGCCTGAGGCCGGCGCGGGGCGGCGTGGGAGAGGGGAGCGAAAGCCTCTGGGGCCCAGGGAGCCGAGTTAGAAGAAGGCCCGAGGGACGCGGCGCGGTGGTTCCGCCTGGGATCCAGCACTTTGGGAGGCCGAAGTGGGCGAATCACTTGAGGTCAGGAGTTGGAGATCAGCCTGGCCAACATGGCGAAACTCCCGTCTGTACTAAAAATACAAAATTTAGCCGGGCGTGGTGGCGCGCGCCTGTAGTCCCAGCTACTTGGGAGGCTGAGGCAGGAGAATCGCTTGAATCCGGGAGGCGGAGGTTGCAGTGAACCGAGATCGTGCCACTTCACTCCAGCCTGGGTGACAGAGCGAGACTCCGTCTCAAATAATTTTTTAAAAGTACAAAAATTAGTCGGGCCATCATGGCGCGCGCCTGTAGTTCCAGCTACTAGGGAGACTGAAGTGGGAAGATGGCTTAAGCCCGGGAGTTTGAGATTGCAGTGAGCGGCGATGGCGCCACTGCACTCCAGCATGGGCGACAGAGGGCGACCCTGTCTCAAAAATAGAAAAAAAGAAAGAAAAAAGACTTAAGGCCAGAAGGCCACAGCTTTCCAATACTTGAGGGCATCAGCAACCTCCTCACTCTACCCTGGACCTGCCTTAGTATTCTTTGTAACATTACTTTGTAATTAGGCAAATCATGCAAATAAAACATGAATATGTTCTCCTTTGTACTCTACTCCTAATCTCCGTTTTTTCTGCCCTGGGAACTGTGGGAGTAGTTGGGGGTGTGGCTCCTTGGATCCTTTCCCACCTGTTTAGGTAGTTATTTCGTATCCTGTGGAGTTTTCCAAAGGTTCCTGGAGTCCCATGAACCTCCCCAGTGGGATTTCCCAAGAGAGTAGATTCCAAGAGAGTAGATGCAAGAGTGAGCCACTTGAAACCTGTTCTTATTTTGTTTCTGCAGCAAGGGTAAAAAACGATTCAAGCTGGCAAGAACATGAGTTTAGAACATAATGACTAAAACTGAAATTTGGGCTGAAATATTCCTTTAGTGCAAGTTTTCTCAACCCTCCCCCCCATCCCCACCATCATAACAACAAAAATGTCTCTAGACTTTGCCAAATGTCCCATAAGGGGTGCAAAATTGCCCTCTGTTGAAAACTACTGCATTCACCTTATACTTTCAGGAAGTAACTGCTTTTTAAGCTCCAACCACACAGATGGTTTGTCTGTACCAGCCCTTCTCAGCCTCCGCATTTACCAACCTCGCTGGCTGGATCACTAGGCCCTCTATGCTGGCTGTTCTAATTTTCTTCCTGTCTTCAGGTCTGAGCTCAGTCAACTACCACCATATGCAAAGACCTTCCTCTCTCTGCCCTATACTAATGGGAGTCAGCCGCCAGCAAACAGTTATTTGTTGTTCTGTTTCTTTCATAGAATTTCTCTCAATCTAGGTTTCTTTCTTTTTCTTTTCTTTTTTTTTTGAGACAGAGTCTTGCTCTGTCACCCAGGCTGGAGTGCGGTGGCGCAATCTTGGTTGGCTTACTGCAACCTCCACCTCCCGTGCTCAAGCGATTCTCCTGCCTCAGCCACCTGAGTAGCTGGGGTTACAGGTGTGCGCTATCATGCCCGGCTGATTTTTGTGTTTTTAGTAGAGACAGGGTTTCACCATGTTGGCAAGGCTGATCTTGAACTCCTGACCTCAAGGGATCCACCCACATTGCTGGGATTACAGGCTTGAGCTCCCATGCCTGGAATTACAAAGTGCTGGGATTACAGGCTTGAGCTCCCATGCCTGGCCCTGGATTTTATTTCTTTGATAACCTTTTTTTTTTTCTCTCTCTCTACCACCTAGAATAAGTAAGTAAGCGTCATCAGAGGCCTGATCTGGCTGAGTTGCCCCAGGATGCCCAGTGCTGGAACACATTGTAGGCAGTCAATAGACATTGGTGGACTGAAATTATAAATGACCCGGTCTTCCTCCTAAGAGCTTCTGTGGAGTTTCTCTTACCCTTTCCTTCCTCTTCATTTGGCAGGCTCCTCGTGACCATGGATAAATAAGCACCTGTGCCTGGCCCTGTGCTAGGAGCCGTTGGGTAAAGCCTTCACCTTTCCCAGTGATAAGAGACTGGGAATTGTCCCTATCAAAGCAAAGTATTTTGTTTTGCAAGGGGAAAATGTGCATTTTGGTAGAACTTGATCATTGTTTAGGCATTTCTAAATAGGCCTGGCAAGGTGGCTCACGCCTGTAATCCCAGAACTTTGGGAGGCTGAGGTGGGCAGATCACTGAGGCTGGCTTATCAACTCCTTGAGGGCAAGAGCTGTTATTTTTACTTATTTTATTCTGTTCATTGAAAGTATTCAAATAGATAGCTGAATGAACTAATGTTCCTCAGTGTAACACTGAAGGTATTCAAATAGTTGAATGAATGAATCAGTTACTTAAGGAACAACATTAGACAATTAAAAATTGATAGTGTTACAGGGGCTTTGGAAATCCTCCAAGTCTAGTTCTTTACAGATGAGAGTATAAGTAATTTGCTCAAGGTCCCTAAGCTTCTTAAGAGACTAGGTTACACGTACAACCCGTGGTCTCACACCTCTTATTTCAAGGCTCTTTCTTTCTTGTCTCCAGCCAGGCTAATTTCTGATTACTTTTCTGAGAACCTGACTTACAACTCAAACAGAAATCCCAAGCCAAATACTTGCTTCTTGTCAACTAAAAAGGCTTTTGAGCCTGTGCTTTTTCATCTTGATTAAATCCAACCCTGGGGATAATGGCCTAATGAACTCAAAAGTGCTATATGATATTAAAACAACTTCCCAGCTTCCTTTGTACCTTTCAGTGATAAGAGGCTGGGAATTGTCCCTGTCAAAGCAAAGTATTTTGTTTTGCAAGGGGAAAATGTGCAAGTGGCAGAACTTGATCATTGTTTAGAAATTTCCAAATAGGCCAGAAGGTGGCTCACTCCTGTAATCCCAGAACTTTGGGAGGCTGAGGCGGGTAGATCACAAGGTTAGGAGTTTGTAAACAGCCTGACCAACATGGTGAAACCCCATCTCTACTAAAAATGCAAAAATTAGCACTCCAGCCTGGGCGACAGAGTGAGATTGTCTTAAAAAAAAAAAAAAAATTCCAAATAACCAGAATTTTGACAAAGATCAAAAGTCTCCAGTTGTTGAAGTTTTGCCAAACCCCAGTAGTAAGATAACACATGACACAGGTGAAAATAGGGAGGGACATCTTACTTGAGATTACCTTCATAGGCTAAATTTGACCTTTTTCTCTTTAGACACATTTATGTCACCTGACTATATCTGCAACAGTTGTCAATCACCAATCAGTCTCGTTAGACCCTTGTTTTTTGAGGGCTAAGGACCATTTTTCCTTCTTATTTAAAAGGAATTCAGGGTTTCTTCTTTGTTCTTCTTGATCATTTCATATAGGCAGCACCTGGTTAGGGGAGTCTTGGTGTCATGCCTTCAGTTTTTAGACCTTTATACTTTCTTTTCTTTTCTTTTTTTTCTAGACCTTTATAGTTTCTCCCAAGGCACTGTGTCAGAGGAAGCAGAGCTATCTCTTTTTTTTTTTTTTTTTTTTTTTTTGAGACTGAGTCTCACTATGTTGCCCAGGCTGGAGTACAGTGGTGCAATCCTGGCTCACTGCAATCCTCCACCTCCCTGGTTCAGGCAATTCTCCTGCCTTAACCTCCTGAGTAGCTGGGATTACAGTCACTTGCCACCATGCCCAACTAATTTTTATATTTTTAGTAGAGATGGGGTTTCACCGTGTTGGCCAGGCTGATCTCGAACTCCTGACCTCAAGTGATCTGCCTGCTTCAATCTCCCAAAGTGCTGGAATTACAGGCATGAGCCACTGTGCTCAGCCAGCAGAGCTATCTTTAGCCTACCTAGAATGATTGGAATTTTGCTCATCAAGTTCAGTTTAACCTTGGGAGTCTTCCCCAAAAGATGGTTTATTGGAGAGTTATCAAAATAGGCATATTAAATATAAAATATCTTCCCAGGAGGATATCTCCCATTAGATGTGTCTCCCGCTTCAATGTAAACAATCATGATACCAAATACAGGGAAAAGAGATTTGGATGGAGGGAGCAGCTAAGTAGGAAGAGTAGTTTCTTTATATTCAACATTTATTTTTTTATTTTTTTTATTTTTTTTGAGATGGAGTCTCTGTGGCCTCAGCAGTAGTGCAGTGGTGCCATATTGGCTCGCTGCAACCTCCGCCTCCCAGGTTCAAGCAGTTCTGCCTCAGCCTCCGAGTAGCTAGGGATTAGAGGCACCTGCCACTACACCTGGCTAATTTTTGTATTTTTAGTAAAGACGGAGTTTCACCACGTTGGTCAGGCTGGTCTCAAACTCCTGACCTCAGGTGATCCACTCACTTCGGCCTCCCAAAATGCTGAGATTACAGGAATGAGCTACCATACCCAGCCTGTTTTCAATATTTGTTAGAACTCTGTAAAGCATAATGTCCAGTTATCATGAAGTTGACACCACCACATTCATTCATCAAGCATTTATGTATCTACCATTAAAAAGCACTGTACTTTGCACTGCAGGGATCACAGAGGTAATTATTTGGTCCCTGAACTATGGAATTTTACAGTTTAGTGAGAGAGGGAGATCTGTAATACTAATGGAGATATAAAGTATATGATAGAATGTAGAGAAGGAAGCTGTGCATTCTGAATTGGGAATCAAGACAGCTTTACAAAGGAGGTGACATTTTAGGAAGAGAGCATGTGTATATCATTTTCTTTACTTGTTCTTTGGCAATGGTTAGAATACCTCAAACCAATAAAAGCAGACATTTTGCCCACCACTTTAGAACCAGGAGAGAAAAGGTGTAAGATCCTTTCTTTCCACTCCCGGCAGCAACATGCTCCTGAAAGCTAAATGTTGCTTTTGCAATTCGAAGTGTCTCACTATGGTTAAGAGAAAAGCTGAGTAGAGAGAGTCCTCCCTCATCTTTGTCTCCTTCCTCAGTAAGGTTAAGTCCAATGTGGCTTTTTCTTTTCGGGTGCCTTATTTCAAGTGCTCATTTCTACATTGGGATGTTATTTTATTCTGGTTTCCTTTGGAGCATGCAGTAGCCATGTGATTGCAGGGAGTGGTCAATGGCGCTTATAAATGTGTTTAAGAATGTGACTCTGAAGTCCTAGAATTATAAGCAGCACTGAGAACAGAGAAGCAAAATTATTTAGAGTACTGAAGTTTTAATTCAAGTGTTTGCATGTGAACTGGCTATATTGCTAGCTTATTTGGGATATTTTGTAGAAAGAAAGGCAATGTAAAGAGTTACCAACTTGGCTGTAGCTTCTGAACTTTATCCACCCTTTGGCAGTCAATATGAAATAAGTCCCCAACTGTAAGGTCTAAACATAACCTCCTGCTGCTTCTGCCCACACACTGTCATCCTACAGAATATAATTCCACGTGTAGGTGGCAATTTATTATGGCCTTCATCCTCACTCAGAGCTACATATCAATTTCTGCCTCCTTCAGATGGATCTTTTCTGACTGGCAGAAGGATCTCCATGAGGGTTGTGTGTTTCTGGGGAAAGCCTAGGGTTTAATGAACTAGAACAGGAAATGACAGGGGCTGTAAGTGACAATCTGCTGCCTGCTTGAGTGCCTAGACTAAGAAATGATGTCAGGGAAGATATTGAATTCTCAAGCATTATGGAAATGTTCTATTTAGCTACTTGGTTCTGTCTTCTGCTGAATGTGAAGTTTTGTTGATGGGTAAAATGATGTTATTCCTCTTAATGATTATCACTTAATAGAAGTTTCAAATGAAATTGACTTTAAACTGGTTTTCCATGATTGCTACTTGGTACATCTGCACAGAGATCTAGATGAGGTGATGTACAAAATGCACCACACTATTGACAGCCTGTAATTTGAGGCCTTTTATTTTCTACACTTCTTCGTGCTTGGAAAATGACAGTTACCTAAAAAATGGTTTAGAATTCCTATAAGACCATATTGCAAGCTCAGCCCCATGAGGGGCTTTTCTTCCCTTAGTTGAAACTAACTTCATGATAAGTTAAATTTGTAAATACTAATGATCTCTGATTGCAAAGCTCCCAAATTTAAGACCGGAATACTTACGATCTTTGGATAAACTGAACACAATAATACAAGAAATCTGAGGCAGACTTTTCTTACGTCTCTTCTCATTAAACTAACAAACAAAGGCCAATTTCTTCCTGCCAAAAGAAAGGTTAAACAGCTGGAAAGTGTAAGACATCACAGAAAAATTACCTACCTAGCTTTAAAAATGGAAGGAAGAAAGAGACTTGGACGAAGGCCTCCTTTATAGGTTTGCTAGAACTTACATATAAGGAAACTGTCTTCCTCCAAAAGAGCCAGATTTCTGTGGAAACC
The DNA here is from genome assembly GCA_004027715.1 of Plecturocebus donacophilus. NCBI lineage: Eukaryota > Metazoa > Chordata > Mammalia > Primates > Pitheciidae > Plecturocebus > Plecturocebus donacophilus. Next base: position 14,372 of record PVKP010018419.1, on the reverse strand, counting down.
ATGTTCTTAAATGTGCCAGGGGCTATGTTAACCTCAGTCATATTAATGCACAGCACAGAAAGATTTACTGTTTAAGAGGCACTGGGGGCTGGGTGTGGTGGCTCATGCCTGTAATCCCAGTATTTTCGGAGGATGCGGAGGGAGGATCACTTGAGGCCAGGAGTTTGAGACTAGCCTGGGCAACATGGTGAAACCCCGTCTCTATAAAAAATACAAAAATTAGCTGGGCATGGTGGCTTGAATCTCTAGTCCCAGCTACTCAGAAGGGTGAGGTAAAAGAATTGATTGAGCCCAGGAGGTTGAGGCTGCAGTGAGCTGTGATCGTGCCACTGTACTGCAGCCTGGGTGACAGAGGGAGATCCTACCTCAAAAAAACAAAAGAAACATTGGGAAAATCCAAAGTATGGCTTCTACTCATCAATAACTGTGGACACCCCCCTCTTTTTGTTGAAGAGTGACTAGACATAAAACATGCTCAATAAATACTGTTGAACAAATGCACATATGTTGTTGGAAGAATCCCAAATATTATCCAAGTGATTAACTGAGATAGATGTGTTCTAATTACAAGGGTTGATCTTCGAAAAGATACATTGCAAATGTCCTATTTCTGACAATTGTTTTTATTTTTATTTATCCTGATTGGAAACCATTATCTTTTTGTCTGTAAACTTTTTATTCAAGTTGAAGCTGCAGTGAGCTGTGATCGTGCCACTGCACTTCAACCTGGGCAACAGAGCAAAACTCTGTCTCTTAAAAAAAGTATTTTTTATTAAACATATAGACCAAATTCACCAGTTTAAAATATACAAATCAGCATATTTTAGTATATTCACAAAGTTGTGCAATCATCACCACTATCTAATTGCAGAACACTTTCATCATCCCCAAAAGAAACCCCATGCTTGTTAAGTTATTCCCCCATTCCCTCCTTTCCTGTTCCTTGTCAACATTAATCTACTTTCTGTCTTTATGGATTTGTCTATTCTGGATATTTCATATAAATGGAATCATACACTATGGCCTTTTGTGTCTGGCTTCTTTAACTTAATATAATAACTGAAGTATAATATTCATTTTTTTGTATTTTTTAGTAGAGATGGGGTTTCACCATGTTGCCCAGGATGGTCTTGATCTCTTGACTTCGTGACCCACCTGCCTCGACCTCTCAAAGTGTTGGGATTACAGGCGTGAGCCACTATGCCCGGCCAGCATGTATTCCTTTTTATGGCTAAAAAGTATTCCATGTTTACCATATTTTGTACATCCATCAGTTGATGGGCATTTGGGTTTTCACCTTTTTGCTGTGAAGAATAATACTTCTGTGAACATTCATGTACAAGGTTATGTGTGAATATATGTTTTCATTTTTCTTGGATATATAGGAGCAGAATTGCTGCGTCACATGGTAACTGTATGTTTACCTTGTTTTGTTTTTGTTTGTTTTGTTTTGAGACAGAGTCTTGCTCTGACACCTAGGCTGGAGTGCAGGGTTGTGATCTCGGCTCACTGCAACTTCCGTCTCCCAGGTTCAAGTGATTTTCCCGCCTCAGCCTCCTGAGTAGCTGGGACTACAGGTGCCTGCCACCACATCTGGCTAATTTTTGTATTTTGAGTAGAGACGGGGTTTCACCATTTTAGTCAGGCTGATCTCAAACTCCTGACCTTGTGATCCACCTGCCTTGGCCTCCCAAAGTGCTGGGATTACAGGTGTGAGCCAGCAAACCCAGCCTATATTTACGTTTTGGAGGAATGGCCAAACTCTTTGCAAAGCAACTGCATTGTTTTACATTCACCAGCAATGTATGAGGGGTTCCAATTACTCCACATCTTTGCTTTGCCATTTTCCCCCTTTAAAAAAAGTTATAGGCTGGGTGTGGTGACTCATGCCTGTAATCTGTGCACTTTGGGATGCCGAAGTTGGTGGATCACCTGAGGTCAGGAGTTTGAGACCAGCTTGGCCAACATGGTGAAACCCCATCTGTACTAAATATACAAAAATTAGCCAGGTATGGTGGTGTGTACCTGTAATCCCAGATACCAGGGAGGCTGAGGCAGGAGAATTGCTTGAACCCAGGACGTGGAGGTTGCAGTGAGCCAAGATTGTGCCACTGCACTCCAGCCTGGGCAACAGAGTGAGACTCCATCTCAAAATAAAAATTATAGCCATCCTACTGGGTGTGAAATGATATCTCATTTTTTTGTGGTTTTGATTTGCATTTTCCTAATGACTGATGATTTTGAGCATCTTTTCATTTGCTTCTTGGCCATTTTGAAATCCAATAAATGTGTCTTTCAACTTTTTTCTTTTTCAAGATTGTTTTGGCTATTCTGAGTCCCTTACATTTCCATTTGAATTTTAGGATCAGCTCGTTACTTCCTGACAAAAAAGGCAACTGAGATTTTGATAGGGATTACATTTAATCTGTAGATCAATTTGGGGAGTATTGCTATCTGAATAATATTGTTTTTAAATCCACAAACATGGACATCTTTTCATTTATATAGGTTTTCTTTAATTTCTTTCAACAAAGTTTATAGTTTTCAGTGTACAAGTCTTACATTTCTTTGGTTAAATTTATTTCTAAGATTTTTATTATTGATGCCTATATTAGTTTGCTTGGGCTGCAGTAACAGAATACCATAAATGGTGTGGCTTAAACAATGGAAACTGATCTTCTTACAGTTCTAGAGACTGGACATCTAAGATTAAGGCGCCTTAGATTAAGTCTAAGGTTAAGCAGAGTTGGTTTTGGGTGAGGCCTCTCTTCTTGGTTTGCAGACTGCCTCCTTCTTGCTGTGTCTTCACGTAGCCTTTTCTCTGTACATATGTAGAGAGAGAGAGAGAGAGAGTAATCTTTGATGTCTCTTACTCTTCTTTATTTATTTATTTATTTTTTGAGACAGAGTTTCACTTTTGTTGCCCAGGCTGGAGTGCAATGGCACAATCTCAGCTCAGCACAACCTCTGCCTCCCAGGTTCAAGTGATTCTCCTGCCTCAGCCTCCCGAGTAGCTCGGACTATGGGTATGGGCCAGCATGCCTGGCTAATTTTTTATTTTTAGTAGAGATGGGGTTTCTCCAGGCTTGTCTTGAACTCTTTACCTCAGGTGATCTGCCCACCTCAGCCCCTCAAAGTGCTGGGATTACAGGCATGAGCCACTGTGCCCGGCCTGATAAGGATTCAGTCTTTCACCAACAGGTATGATGTTAGCTGGGGCTTTTTGTAGATGTCCTTTATCAAATTGATGGCATTTCCTTCTATTCCCAGAGTGGAATGTTTTTATCATTAAAAAAATGGATTTTGACCAGGCATGGTGGCTGACACCTATAATCCCAGCACTTTGGGAGGCCAAGACAGGGGATCACCTGAGATCAGGAGTTTGAGACCAGCCTGGCCAACATGGTGAAACCCTTTCTCTGCTAAAAATACAAAAATTAGCCAGGTGTGATGGCAGGTGCCTGTAATCCCAGTTACTCAGAAGGCTGAGGCAGGAGAATCGTTGGAACCTGGGAAGCAGAGGTTGCAGTGAACAGAGATCGTGCCACTCCAGCCTGGGTGGGAGAGCAAGAATCCATCTCAAAAAAAAAAAAATTGGATTTTGTTTAATGCTTCTTCTACATCTATTGAGATGATCATGCGAGTTTTATCCTTTATTCTTTCAATATGGTATGTTAAATTTATTGATTTTCATATATTGAACCAACCTTGCTATCCTGGGATAGCTACTCAAGAGGTTGAGTTGGAAGGATCACTTGAGACCAGGATTGAGGCTGCAGTGAGCTATGGTTGTGCCATTGCACTCTAGCCTGGATGACAGAGTGAGATCCTCTTTGAAAAAAAAAAGATGGGGGGAGTGGGGAGAGAGATAATGATCACTTGAGCCCAGGAGTTCAAGACCAGCCTGGGCAATACAGACTCCATCTTTAAAAGGACTTTTTAAAATTAGCTAGTATAGTGGCATGTGCCTTTAGTCCCAACTACTTGGGAGGCTGAGGCAGGATTGCTTAAGCCCAAGAGTTCAAAGTTGCAGTGAGCTATGATCACACCACTGCACCCAAGCTAGGCAATAGAGCAAGATTAAATCATTTCTAAAGATTAAAATAAATGAAATAAATTATCTCTTATAGACAGAATATAGTTGGATCATGTTATTTTTATCCATTTTTCTAATCTCTGCCTTTAGATTGAAGTACTTAACCATTTACATTTACATTTAGTGTAATTACTAACAAGGTAGGATTTATGTCTGTCATTTTGCTATTTTCTATATATCTTTTGTGTTTTTATTTCTCTCTTATTCCCTTACTGATTTTTTGTAGATATTTTCCAATGTGCCATTTTAATTTCTTTTCATTTCTTTTCCTATATTTCTAAAGGGTTTTTTTTTTAATTTATTTTATTTTATTTATTGTCTTTTTGTTGTTGAACACTAAACAGAATTCATACAGTTTATAGTTGGGGCTATCTTTTGTTTTTTTTTAATTTATTTATTTTGCTTTAGGTGCATATTATATCTGACATTTCTCCCTGTGTTATCTCTCTCCACCCTCCCCTCCCTCCCCACCCCCTGCTGTCTCTCCTCTACCCCCGCAACTGCCCCCAGTGTGTGATGTTCCTCTCCCTGTGTCCATGTGTTCTCGTTGTTCAACACCCACCCATGAGTGAGAACATATGGTGTTTGGCTTTCTGTTCTTGTGTCAGTTTGCTGAGAATGATGATTTCCAGATTCATCCAAGTCCCTACAAAGGACATGAACTCATCGTTTTTTATGGTTGCATAGTATTCCATGGTGTATATGTACATTTTCTTTGTCCAGTCTATCATTGATGGGCATTTGGGTTGGTTCCAGGTCTTTGCTATTGTACACAGGGCTGCAATGAACATACGTGTGCGTGTGTCTTTATAGTAGAACGATTTATAGTTCTTTGGGTATATACCCAGTAATGGGATTGCTGGGTCAAATGAATTTCTATTTCTAGATCCTTGAGAAATCCCCACACTGTCTTCCACAATTGTTGAACTAATTTACACTCCCACCGACTGTGTAAGAGTGCTCCCATTTCTCTACATCCTCTCCAGCATCTGTTGTCTCCAGATTTTTTAATGATCACCATTCTAACTGGTGTGAGATGATATCTCACTATGGTTTTGATTTTCATTTATCTAATGACCAGTGATGATGAGCATTTTTCATGTGTTTGTTGGCCTCATATATGTCTTCTTTTGAAAAGTGTCTGTTCATATCCTTTGCCCACTTTTGAATGGGGTTGTTTTTTTCTTGTATATCTGTTTTAGTTCTTTGTAGATCCTGGATGTTGGCCTTTTGTCAGATAGGTAGATTGCAAAATTTTTTTCCCATTCTGTTGCTGGTTCGCTCTAATGATGGTTTCTTTTGCTGTCCAGAAGCTGTGAATTTTAATTAGATCCCATTTGTCTATCTTGGCTTTTGTTACCATTGCTTTTGGTGTGTTAGTCATGAAGTCCTTGCCTATGCCCATGTCCTGGATGGTTTTGCCTACGTGTTCTTCTAGTGTTTTTATGGTGTTAGGTTTTATGTTTAAATCTTTAATCCATCTGGAGTTAATTTTAGTGTAAGGTGACAGGAAGGGGCCCAGTTTCTGCTTTCTGCACATTGCTAGCCGGTTTTCCCAACACCATTTATTAAACATGGAGTCCTTTCCCCATTGCTTGTTTTTGTCAGGTTTGTCAAAGATCAGATGGTTATAGATGTGTGGTGTTTATTCTGGGGCCTCTGTTTTATTCCATTGGTCTATGTCTCTGTTTTGGTACCAGTACCATGCTGTTTTGATTACTGTGGCCTTGTAGTATAGTTTGAAGTCTGGCAGTGTGATGCCTCTGGCTTTGTTATTTTTGCTTAGGATTGTCTTGGCTATGTGGAGTCTTTTGTGATTCCATATGAAGTTTAAAGTGATTTTTTCCAGTTCTGTGAAGAAGGTCATTGGTAGCTTGATGGGGATAGTGCTGAATCTGTAGATTACTTTGGGCAGTATGGCCATTTTCACAATATTAATTCTTCCTAGCCATGAGCATGGCATGTTTTTCCATCTGTTTGTGTCCTTTCTTATTTCATTGAGCAGTGGTTTGTAGTTCTCCTTGAAGAGGTCCTTTACATCCTTTGTTAGTTGTATTCCTAGGTATTTTATTCTCTTTGTAGCAGTCGTGAATGGGAGTTTGCTCTTGATTTGGCTCTCTGTTTGTCTGTTATTGGTATATAGGAATGCTTGTGATTTCTGCACATTGATTTTGTATCCTGAGACTTCGCTGAAGTTGCTTATCAGTTTGAGAAGATTTTGGGCTGAGACAGTGGGGTCTTCTAGATATACAATCATGTTGTCTACAAATAGAGACAATTTGACTTCCTCCTTTCCTATTTGAATACCCTTTATTTCTTTTTCTTGCCTGATTACTCTGGCTAGAACTTCCAATACTATATTGAATAGGAGTGGTGAGAGAGGGCATCCTTGTCTAGTGCCTGATTTCAAAGGGAACTCTTCCAGCTTTTGCCCATTCAGTATGATATTGGCTGCAGGTTTGTCATAAATGGCTTTTATCATTTTATGATACGTTCTGTCAATACCTAGTTTATTGAGAGTTTTTAGCATGAAGCGCTGTTGAATTTTGTCGAAGGCCTTCTCTGCATCTGTTGAGATAATCATGTGGTTTTTGTCTTTCGTTCCGTTTATGTGATGGATTACCTTTATGGATTTGCGTATGTTGAACCAGCCTTGCATCCCCAGGATGAAGCCTACTCGATCGTGATGGATAAGCTTTTTGATGTGCTGTTGCAATCTGTTTGCCAGTATTTTATTGATGATTTTTGCATCGATGTTCATCATGGGTATTGGCCTGAAGTTTTCTTTTTTAGTTGAGTCTCTGCCTGGTTTTGGTATCAGGATGATGTTGGTCTTGTAAAATGAGTTCGGGAGGATTCCCTCCTTTTGCATTGTTTGTTACAGTTTTAGAAGGAACGGAACCAGCTCCTCTTTGTATGTCTGGTAGAATTCAGCTGTGAACCCATAGGGACCTGGATTTTTTTTTGTTGGCAGGCTATTTATTGCTGCCTCTACTTCAGCCCTTGTTATTGGTCTATTCAGGGTTTCAGCTTCCTCCTGGTTTAGTCTTGGTAGAGTACAAGTGTCCAGGAATTTATCCATTTCTTCCTGGTTTATTAGTTTCTGTGCATAGAGCTGTTTGTAGTAATCTCTGGTGGTAGTTTGTATTTCTGTGGGATCAGTGGTGATGTCCCCTTTATCTTTTTTTATTACATCTATTTTATTCTTCTCTCTTTTCTTTTTCATTAGTCTGGCTAGCGGTCTGTCTATTTTGTTGATCTTTTCAAAAACTAGCTCTTGGATTTATTGATTTTTTTTGAAGGGTTTTTTGTGTGTCTCTCTCCTTCTGTCCCGCTCTGATCTTAGTTATTTCTTGTCTTCTGCTAGCTTTTGAGTGTTTTTGATCTTCCTCCTTTATTCCTTTCAATTTTGATGATAGAGTGTTAATTTTAGATCTTTCCTTGTTTCTCATGTGAGCATTTATTGCTATAAATTTCCCTCTTGACATTGCTTTAAAGGTGTCCAGAGATTCTGGTAAATTGTGTCTTCATTCTGATTGGTTTTGAAGAACATCTTTATTTCTGCCTTCATTTCATTGTTTATCCAGTCAACACTCAGAAGGAAGTTGTTCAGTTTCCAAGTGTTTGTGCGGGTTTGTGTGTGTTTCTTAATCCTTAATTCTAGTCCGATTGCACTGTGGTCTGATAGACTGTTTGTTATGATTTCCATTCTTTTGCATTTGCTGAGTAGTGATTTGCTTCCAATGATGTGGTCAATTTTAGAGTAAGTGCAATGTGGTACTGAGAAAAATGTATATTCTGTGGATTTGGGGTGGAGTGTTTTGTATATGTCTATTAGGTCCACTTGTTCCAGCTCTGCATTCAAGTCCTGGATGTCCTTGTTAATTTTCCGTCTCGTTGATCTGTCTAATATTGACAGTGGAATGTTGAAGTCTCTCACAATTATTGTGTGGGAGTCTAAATCTCATTTTAGGTTGTTAAGAACTTGCTTTATGTATCTGGGTGCATATATATTTAGGATAGTTAGCTCTTCCTGTTGGATTGATCCTTTTACCATTATGTAGTGTCCTTCTTTGTCTCTTTTGATCTTTGCTGGTTTGAAGTCCATTTTATCAGAGACTAGGATTGCAACCCCTGCTTTTTTTTGTTCTCCATTTGCTTGGTAAATCTTCTTCCATCCCTTTATTTTGAGTCTATGTGTATCTTTGTATGTGAGATGGGTTTCCTGAATACAGCACACCAATGGGTCTTGACTTTTTATCCAGTTTGCCAGTCTGTGTCTTTTGATTGGGGCATTTAGGCCGTTTACACTCAATGTTAATATTGTTATGCGTGAATTTGATCCTGCCATTTTGTTACTGGCTGGTTTTCTTTCCCATTAGTTGACTCATTTTCTTTATTGCATTTTTGGTCTTTGCCAACTGGTTTGATTTTGCAATGAATGGTACTTTTTCCTTTTTGTGCTTAGTGTTTCTTTCAGGAGCTCTTGTAGGGCAGGTCTGATGGTGATGAAATCTCTCAGTAATTGCTTGTCTGTAAAGGATTTTATTTCTCCTTCACTTATGAAGCTTAGTTTGGCTGGATATGAAATTCTGGGTTGAAAGTTCTTTTCTTTAAGGATGTTGAATATTGGCCCCCACTCTCTTCTGGCTTGTAGGGTTTCTGTCGAGAGATCCGCTGTGAGTCTGATTGGCTTCCCTCTGTGGGTAACCTGACCTTTCTCTGGCTGCCCTTAGCATTTTTTCTTTCATTTCAACCCTGGTGAATCTGACAATTATGTGCCTTGGGGTTGCTCTTCTTGAAGAATATCTTTGTGGAATTCTCTGTATTTCTTGAATTTGAATGTTGGACTGCCTTGCTAGGCTTGGGAAGTTCTCCTGGATAATATCCTGGAGCATGTTTTCCAGCTGGGATTCATTCTTCCCATCATATTCAGGTACACTGATCAAGCGTAGATTGGGTCTTTTCACATAATCCCATATTTCTTGGAGGCTTTGTTCATTTCTTTTCACTCTTTTTTCTCATCTTGCCTTCTCTTTTTATTTCACTGAGTTGATCTTCAGTCTCTGATATCCTTTCTTCTGCTTGATCGATTTGGCTATTAAAACTTGTATTTGCTTCACGTCGTTCTCGTGCTGTGTTTTTCAACTCCATCAAGTCGTTTATGTTCTTCTCTAAGCTGGTTATTCTAGTTAGCATTTCGTCTAACCTTTTTTCAAGGTTTTTGGTTTCTTTGCATTGAGTTAGAACGTGTTCCTTTAGCTCAGAAAAGTTTGTTATTATCCACCTTCTGAAGCCTGTTTCTGTCAATTCGTCACACTCTTTCTTGGTCATACTGTGTTTCTGTGTTGTTGAGGAGTTGTGATCCCTTGAAGGAGAAGAGGTGTTCTGGTCTTTGATGGTTTCATCTTTTTTGCACTTTTCTTCCCCCGTCTTAGTGGATTTACCTGGCTGTGTTGTCAGGGAGCTGCTTGATGAGATCGCTTGTCTGCCTGTGGAGGTGCTACTGGGTTTCTGGGGACTCCTTCAGGTTACTGGGGAAGCTTCTTGTGTCTTTTTTGTTTATACTGGAAGATTAGGCCCGCCTCTTCCGCTGACCTGTAGGCACTGCTGGTTGGTCAAGAACGCTATCCCGTTGCTAAGTAGGCTTCCTGTGTTTTTTGTTAAAACATGTAGCCCAGTCCCACCCCTCTAGTGGTGGGTTGTGCCTTTCCTCCACTGGGTTGAATCATTCAGCATTCATCTCAGACTGTGGCATTGGTTGCGCAACACGCTACAGTCAGAGCTTCAGCCCTCTGGAGTTTGTAGGGGAGAATAGGGACTCGCCCAGCCGCACCTGGCCATCTCCCCCTTTCAGATTCCTCTCTCTTCAGTCATAGGGTAGGGGCCTGCCACACTGCTCCGTCTGTCCTGATTTATTGTCTTTTTTTAATTTTTGAGATGGAGTCTCTGTTGCCCAGGCTGGAAAAGAGTGGCACGATTTCAGCTCACTGCAGCTTCTGCCTCCTGGGCTCAAGTGATTCTTGTGCCTCGGACTCCTGAGTAGCTCGGACAACAAGTGTGTGCCACCACACCTGGCTAATTTTGATATTTTTAGTAGAGACAGGGTTTCACCATGTTGGCCAGGCTGGTCTCAAACTCCCGACCTCAAATGATTCACCTGCATTGGCCTCCCAAAGTGCTGGGCTTACAGGCATGAGCCACCACACCCAGCCAAAAATGTATTTTATTTTTTAGAGACAAGGTCTCACTTTGTTACCCAGGCTGGAGTGCAGTGGCACAATCATGGCTTACTGTGGCCCTGAACTTTTGGGCTCAAGTGATCCTCCCAACTAAGCCTCCTGAATAACTGGAACTACAGGAACGCACCACCTTGCCCCTCTAATTTTTCTTGTTTCTTTTTTTTGTATTTTTTGTAGAGACAGGTCTTCACCATGTTGCCCAGGCTGGTCTCAAACTCCTGGGCTCAAGCCATTCACCTGCCTCAGCCTCCCAAAATGCTAGGATTGGAGCTGTGAGCCACCATGCGCAACCAGTTAATTTTATTTTTAAAAATTTTCGTAGAGATGGATCTTGCTAGGTTACCCAGGCTAGTCTCAAAAACTCCTGGTCTTGTTAGCTGGGCGTGGTGGTTCTTGCTTGTAATCCCAGCTACTCAGGAGGCTGAGACAGGAAAATTGTTTGAATACAGGAGGCAATCCCTTGCAGCAAGTGGAGATCACACTACTGCACTCCAGCCTGGGTGACAGAGCAAGACTCTGTCTCCAAAACAAAACAAAACACTCCTAGCCTCAAGCGATCCTTCTGCCTCAGCCTCTCAAAGTACTGGAATTACAGGCATGAGCCACTGTACCTGGCCTAAAGTTATTTTGTTAGTGGTTTCCTGGTGATTGCAATTAATACCTTAATTTATGATCATCTAGTTTGGATTAATACAATTTTTTGAATGAATTTATTTTACAAAATGAATATATTATAGAAAAACTTTATTTTTATGTAGTTCCATTCCTTGTCCCTTCCTTTATGCTTTTTTTTTTTTTTTTTTTTCCAAGACAAGGTCTCATTCTGTTTCCCAAGTTACAATGCAGTGGGATGATCTCAGCTCACTGCAGTCTCCACCTCCCAAGTTCAAGTCATTCTTGTGCTTCAGCCACCTGAGTAACTGGGATTACAAGCATGCACCACCACACTCAGCTAATTTTTGTTATTTTTAATAGAGACGGGGTGTTACCATGTTGCCCAGGCTGGTCTTGAACTCCTAAGCTCAAGCAGTCTACCCACTTTGGCCTCCCAAAGTACTTGGATTACAGACATGAGTCACCATGCCCAGCCCTTTTATGCTATTTTTTAATATGTGTAAACCTCTTTATATAAGTCCATTAACACCACTTTATTATTACTGCTTTATGCCATTGTCTTTTAAATTCGACAGAAGAAAACAAGTTACAAACAAAAGTACATTTATGTTGTCTTTTATATTTACTTTTGTAATTACCTTTACCAAAGTGTTCTTTATTTTATCATATGGGTTTGAGTTACTGTCTAGTTCTCTTTCATTTCAGCCTGAAGGACTCCCTGTAGTATTTTTTGTAGAGCAGGTCTGCTACTGACCAATTCTCTCAAGTTTTGTTTATCTGGGAATGTCTTAATTTCTCCTTTGTTTTTGAAGGATAGTTTTTCAAGATACAGAATTCTAGGCTGACAGTACTTTTTCCTTTCAGGACCTTAAATATGCTATCTCACTGGCTTCTGACCTAAATGGTTTCCAAGGAGAAATGAATTAATCTTGTGGAGGATTCTTTGTATGTGATTAATTGCTTCTCTCTTGTTGGTTTCTAAATTTTCTCTTTGTCTTTGACCATCAGTCATTTGATTATGATGCATCTACATATTGGTCTCTGATTTTATTCTATTTGAAGTTTACTGAGCTTCTTGGATGTGTAAATTAATGCTTTTCCATTGTTTCTTTGGACATTTTTTCTTATTTATCTGAATTCTCTCCTTCTGGAACTTTCATTATGCATATATGTTGGTAAAGTTGATAGTGTCCTCCACATCTTCCTCCTCAACTGGATGACCTCAAATGATCTGTTTTCACATTTACTGATTTCTTGTTCTGTCAGTTCAGATCTGCTGTTGATCCTGTCTGGTGAGTTTTTCGTTTCAGTTACTATACTCTAACTCCAGAATTTATAATTTTCATTTAGTTCTTTTTAATAATTTCTTTCTGTTTATTGATATGCTACATTTGGCAAGATATCATTTCCTTTAGGTTTTTAGCACATGGTTTTCTATAGTTCTTTGGGGAAAAAAAAGTATATATAAAAAAAGTATATATATAAAAAAAAGTATATATATATATATATATATATATATATATATATATAGATGAACTGATTTAAAGTCTTTGTCTAGTAAGTCCAGCATCCAGCTTCTTCAGAGATTATTTCTCTTGACTGCTTTTTGTTCTGTGTATGATCATGCTTTCTTTTTTTTTCCTATTCTTTTTTGTTGAAAATTAGAAAATTTAAGTAATATAATGTGGAAATTATATAATAATCTGAAAATCATATTCCCCCACCCCAGGGCTTGTTGTTATTTGCTTCTGTAATGACTTCCCTAAACTATATTTGTAAAGTCTGTATTTTTTGTTACATGTGTCTGTAGATGTCTCTGCTTAAAAAGCATTCTATTTGTTCTTTTTTTTCCCCCTCTATCCCATATTCATTTAGTTTCCAGGACCTGTCAGTATTAATTACACATTTTGGTTTTTTTTTTTTTTTTTTTGCAATATTCTCTCCTTTTATTCTGTTGGCACCACTCCAACTCACATCCTAGTTCCTTCTTACCTTGATTACTATAGAGGCATCCAAACCAAGTAACTCACTTCTATCTCTCTTCCTTTCCAATTTAAACTGTATATCACTACTTTTTTCCAAGCATAATTTAATCATTGTATCCTCCCTAACCAAGTAAAGGTTTTCAAAAAAAAAAAAAAAAAAGCAAGGATGATTAGGTTTGGAGAGATTTGCCCATACTTTAAACTGAGAAAAACCTTGTCTCAAAGGAGTGACTGCATATAGGATAGTGTGAGGAGTAACTAAGCATAAAGTCTTAGAGGAAGCAAGAGAGACTTTGATCAGGAGCACCTGCCTTGTATACAATTAGAAGGCCTTTATTTTCTGACACAGGATTGAAGGTGCTAAGGATGTATTGATATGGTATAGGCATTATAGGAAAAATGAAAGAGAGAGAGTATAAGGATATTATCTCCCCTTTTATAGAGGAGTCATCTGCTCAGAGAGGGTTAAGTATGATCCTGGAGTCTTAGAGAAAGTTATTTCAGAATAGTCACAGAAAAATGAGAAAGATTTTTACTTGGGAAGTATAAAAGGATTGTAAGGACTTACTCTTATGAAACATTCTAGGTAACAATGCCACTCAATGTCTTTAAAGTTCTTAGTGACATTGGTCTTCAATGAAGAAACCAACTTGTATCTGTGGGGCTCAGAAACTGATGCCCCAAAATATGGTGCTTTGACATGCTGAACTGAAAAAGTAGTTTTTCAAGGTCTCTTTGATCTTCCCCTCTCTTTCTGCCTCCCCTACCCACCACCCCCAACTGCTGTCTCCTAATCTTCTGTCTCTCCCTAAGCACAGGGTAAAATTTCCTTATCTGCCTAAAGTCTGGACCCACCAAAGAAAAAAACAATTACCTCTGGTCCCTTCTTTGAGTTTTCATTGACTGAACTTATATTGCAGGAAGAAGAAAGACTCAAGTCTGTCAACACAGCTGGACAGAATTTTGCATTAGCCATTGTTTGCTCTATGGCCCCAACAGACATTGTTCTAGGCCATTATATGTTCTTCAAGTCCATTGAATTCCCTTAAACATTTACTATCCTAACATCATCCACACTTCCTCATCATCATCCACACCCCTAACATCATCCACACTTCCTCATCTCCCTTTCCTGTGGTGTGGTAATCACTCTGATTCTCCCCATGCGTGTTAATAGATTTGTTTGCCTTTTTTCCTATGAATCTGCCTTTAGTCAGTTGATTTTTAATAAACATTCAGAGGGCAAAGGGGAAGTTTTTCCTTACATATTCTATTTGAAGATGTCCACTTAAGGTTGATCCTTGTGAGCTGAGGTATATTTATGGCATATTTTTTTTTTTTTTTTTAGAAAGAAAGAGGAAGAGATTTTAGAAAAAGAGAGAAAAGGAGAAAGAAAGAAACAGCAAAAGAAAGAAAAAAAAGAAAAAGAAAGAG
>PVKP010018418.1:0-44310 GCA_004027715.1 Plecturocebus donacophilus | reverse complement strand
GCCACTCATGTGGAATTGTTTTCCCCAGCAAAGGAGTCGGTCAAGGTGGTTGAATATTTATTTCGGAAGCAGCAGATCAACAGCATTCTGAAAAAGCAGTATGTTGTTCTAAAGCACGTGGGGGCAGAGGGAGGCCCTGCATGTTACGTCAAATAAAAGAGGAGAGAAAAGAGAAAGACAACGTTTTCTGATGGTAATCCATGCCCACCTATTCCCACCAACAGCCTTCCTCAAAGGTTGAACTGACCCAAAAGACACTCCGGCATTTGCCCAGGAGTCCCCGGAGAGATGCTGGCCTTTCCAACAGGCATTGGTGGGTGGCAGAAGAAACCTATTTGACACACAGCTGGGACTCTGTTTCCAATAGAAGTCTGATTGAAAGCCCTGGAATTAGAGGGAGAGACAAGTTCCCAGACTGGAGACTCAGGTCCCTCAGAAGGCCCATGCAGGCTGGTGGCAACCTGCACCGGTGTTTGCCAGGACAGCGTGTGGCCGAGGGAGCACAGCTACAGCTGGAGTGAGATTCTGCAGGCAGTCAGGCTGGGGGCCGAGGCGGTGCCCACAGAGAGAGCTGGTTCACAGTAGTCTACAGGTCGAGGGGATTCTACATACAGGAGCAGGTTGAGATGGGACTCTCAGAGCAGAGTAGGGGCAAGCAGAAAAGGAATAAAGATTCGACTGGAGGGATAGGAGGTGAATCTACCCTTCCAAGCAAAATAATTCAGCAACAGGCCACCTAACATAAAGGCTCTCATTCTTAGAGACCTGGGCTTAAATTCCTCTTGCCAGTAACCTGGAGGTCTAGTGTTACTCGTGGGCTTTAGGAACATCTATGGGCCAATGGAAGAGGGGCAGTCTGTGTGCCCAAGGAAGTGATAGTGGAGAGAGGGAGTGGGCCACATGTCCCCAGGAGGGCCTTGGATGTCCCTCTCTAATTATCCAGGGAGCTGTAGGAGGCCTGATAGTGAAGGCATATCAATCTAGTCTCTGAGTCCTGGTGGAATCATATAGGTACTTCCCACCAATGGGGCCAGGAGGTAGGTGGCTCTGGGAAGGCTCTCCTAAGTAGTCTGATGGCCTCACAGCTGACTGCAGTAAATACCGCCTAAGTGTTTATTTCACCATTGCAAACAAGTAGGTTCCTGTTTCACCAACAGATGTGCACTCTGCATACATTATACAACACTGCATGTGTATGTGGGGCCATTGGAGAGTATTTCCTTTTCAGAATCACCAGCGTCAGATATTTAGTCAGAAAAATGACTGTGTGCAGAGCCATTCCTTCAATCTTTTCTCTTCATGCCTTTTAAGCCCATCAGTCAAGCACATGGAGCTGATCAGCCTTGCCTGATCCCCGTGGAGTAACACTGAGAGCTATTTGTCTACACGGGCTACCAGAAGTCAGTAGCTGAAACGCCATAGCTGCAGTAGTGACAACTGCTGTTAGAGGAATAGCTACCATGCCAGGCACTGAGCTAAGCTTTACAAATATTAACTCATTTAATTAGCAGTAGCTGATATGGCATTTTATAAGCAACTTTAAATCAATAATGTGTTTGGTGACTAATAAAACACAAAGGTCAGGGCATCAACTCACTACTACACCACACTCTGGGCCAGCCCACCCCTCCCAGGGGAGGCACTGAGTAAGCCGCAGGCGACCTGAGACCGCTCTGCCCCAGCCACCTTTCCCCAGGCACCAGGAGGGTTAGCATTTCCCTCTCTTCATGCTAGTTTTGTTTAAGTAGTGATGACAATGAGGAGAACCCATGAGACAATGTGGATGTGGCTCTGAATTCATTATTTACACACTGAGTCTGATTAAAAGGAGGAGCAAGTGGTCTCCATACTAGAGGCTGTCTCCAAGCCACAGCTCCAAATAACCTTTTATGCTCTCACTCAGAATCCCCCCTTCCTACCAGTCATTGCTTCCTGTGGCACAAAGCCCTCCCTTCTCCATTACCCCTAACCTTCCCTAAAGGGAACGGGAGGGATCACAGGTAGTCGAGCTCCAGATGAAACACAGGCTTCCACTACTCACTGTCTTTTTCTTGCGATGCCACAGCCCTGTGTGGGGCTCGCTGCCAGGCCCCCAAAGAGGCATGTGCAGGGCAACTCCAGCGCAGCTTGTACTCAGCTTGGCCCTCCACACTGGTCCGCTCCGCTCTTGCCATTGGGCAAAGGCAATCTCCCACTGAACTGCCTGGGTTTTCCCCTTGACTCTCTTGCTCCATGACGTCTAGTGGCTTGTAGAGTTTGTCTTAAATGTGCCAGCCTAGCTCCTTAAATAGCAATTGTGCTAACCGGCATGACCTTGATACCTTTCCCTTCCTCTCTCATGCAGACTTAACATCTAAATTTCCCCTCTAACCAAGACCTTCACTCAACATTTACTGATCACAAAACATGTCTAGAAGAAACAGAATATAACTAGAGTGCCAGGTTTTGCAAAAAGACTAAAAGTGGGTAATTTCAGAGGAAAGCTCCTTGTCCCTCTGGAATTTCGTCCTAGTAAGTCTAGCTCTGGGGCTGCTTAGGACAGTGGTCTCAAGGCTGTTACCTGGGCCAAGTGTCCTTCCCCTTCTTCCTGATCACCTTAGAGGTCTGCAGGCCAAAATAGTACAAAAAACAAGGTGGCAGAGTCAGATGCAGTCAACTCATGGCGGCCAGGAGGGCACTGCATGCAGGTCATGGGTGTTTACTAAGAATCTGGGACGAGGACTTATCTCAATCCAAAATCACTGGAGAAAGCTCCATAGCACATCTGATGAGAAAGGAAATTAACCCAAATCCTTGTCGGGGTTCCGGGCTAAGAGGAGATAGAATGGTGAACCTCTCATCGCTGGCCATTTCTATACATATATAGAAATGCATGAAGACTTTTAGATGGTGTTGTATATAATATAATGAAAATATAACAGGGAGATGTGATAGAGTGAATGGCAGGGGGATCCTTACATCAAATCTAAAGCAATGGTGTTTAGGCTGAACTCAGACAAAAGAAATTCCTTGCCTTTTGAGGGGCCTGGATTGCAGGAGAGAGAGCGAATGCAAGTCTCTAATACAGGAACAAACATGGGGGACAGTCACAAAAGCAACCGTGGCTGAACCATATGAGGTCCAGGGGTTGGGGGTGGTTGGTAAAGCCAAGTGCTGATAAGATTGGCAGGGTCAAGGCCCTGTGCAGCCTCTAGGGAGAGGGGTCTCAATTTCATTGCAAATGTGATTGACAGGCCTTGGAAGGTTTAAACCAGGAGGGTGATGTAATCGATTTACCTTATAAAGATAATTCCAGCTAGTCTAAGCAGAACATCTGAAGGGGGAGAGAGCACAGGCGTGGAAACTGAGTAAGAAGCTGCCGTAGTGCTCCAGGCAGAAAATGATGGTGGCTTTGGCCAGGCTGGGTGCAGTGGAGAGGGAGGGCACTGCGTCCATTTGGAAAATGTTTCAGAGGTCTCTTGACAAGACTTTATGGTGCACTGGATGTGAGTTAGACAGGAGAAGGGAATCAAGGATGAACCTCTAGGGTTTTGGCTTGAGCAAGTCTGGGCAAATGGCAGGTCCATTGAGTTAGGTGAAGGAGAGAGACAAAGCCAGTTTGCAGGAGGAGGTCCAGTCATTAAGAATTCTGTTTTTGGGCATGGTGAATTTCAGCATTCATAGCCTATACGATTTAATACTATCATAGAATCCATAACACCTGCCAAGAACTGTGGCTTCTTCACTGGGGTTGTAAGTTCCACTGGGAAAAACATCGGCAGCATCCAGTGTCAGGTGTCATCCCCAAGGGCAGCAGACAACAGCACTGTCTTAGGATCACTCATTCATTCTTTGATCCCACAAACACATACGTGTAAGTTCCAGAAAGTAAGTCCCTCCATTTAAAAAAGTAACCTATAGAGGACTTTAGATCCAGAATCTATCATTTTATTTAAAAAAAAAATTGATTTTTTCTTAGTAGGTATGGGCATAGAAAAGTACAAATCAGACCAAAGCATTGCAAATAAGATCTACACCCAGTTTAGGAAATGCATCCAAGTGGTAGCCCTGGGCTGGGCCCCCTCGCCTCATACCCGCTCCCGGCCCAGCCCTGACGCCCCATGCAGCTTGCAGCCTAGATGGGAAGTTTCTGTCCCCTGTCCCAGGAGAACAGGCAGCCGCACAGGAGGGACTGGGCTGTTGGTATGGGGGTGACAGATCAGGAAGGGCATGACCAGGAGCCCAGGCACAGCTGCCACAGCCAACTCCCCTTTTCTCTACCTCCCTACACAGAGTTCTAAGAGGCAGGCTGTGAAAAGTCATTTTCCTTCATGTCTTTGTTTTTTTTTTCTCATTTTCAACTTTGTATTTCTGCCTTTTTCTATTCAAAAAAAAAAAAAAAATAGTAGCCACCCTATCATTAGCTCTTTGATCAAGCCTTTGGATTTTCTGAGTTGCAAAACATCTTGTTCCAGTATTATTTCCGTTGTTCTGCTTTCCTTGAGTTCTTTTTTTCCCCCATTTCTAACTTTTTTAGCTTGATGCTAACTTGCCCAATTCATTTTCACACTTTCATTTTTAGTTATGTGAAGAATTCAATGCTATGCATTTTCCTCTTTGAATAGCATTTGCTATAAGTTTGGATGTGCTGTGTTTTCATGGTTAGTATTTTCTAGATAGTTGTTCAGTTTGGGTTTTGATGATTCTCAGATCCAGAGTTTATTGAGGGGAGCTTTGTGATTTTCATAGTTGCTGTTTATACTTCAATTTCTGTTACCTGTCTCTAAATGTACTAAAATATCATTATAGAAAATCATCTTCATTTTATCTTCATGTAAAAATAATTTTATTTTTCAAATTATTTTGAGATCCTCTTTGTAGTTTAAGGGTGAATTTTGGGGAATGACATGTGGTCACCCAAAGCCAACCATTTGTTAAATATTCCAAATTACATTCCACGAATACATCCACAGGAGTTTTGAACTCTCCTAATGGAACCATCCGCTGTGACAGGAGAGCATCATGAGGGACTCTCCAGGGATGGCCAGTGCTGGCTTTGTCCTTCGTCATTCATTCCTCTGCAGGCATGCAGAGCACTGAGCGTCCTCTCTGTGCCAGGCCTCTCCTAGGCACTGGGAAGACACAGGATGAGGCCCAATGGCTACAGGTTGCCTTGTGATGCCCACACGGGCAGTTAGCAAAGCATCTTGGAAACAGAGGGAACAGCAAATGCAGAGGATGGGGAGGTTGGTTCCTCTGGGAAAAGGCAGCCCTGGCAGCACTGAAGAAATGTGAGTTATTTCCTCAGAAACATGTCTCCCTCTTTCTCTCCAGAAAGCAATGAAAAGACCTTGGTTTTTCTGTATATACTTAACCTAATATATTCATTGTGAAACAAACAAAATACTTCCAAAAAGATGCTACAATTATACAAAAATATCTGCTCTCACTAAAATATTATCCATAATCCTATTTTTAGTGAGAGCAATGTGATAGAATTTGCATCATTTTTTACATACTGGAATTATACTTTGAGATACATCAATACAAACATCTCAAATATCAAACTTTTGATACATCAACTCGAAAGTTCCGTTTATTTTCCTGCTTGCTTTTAATGATCGTCAGGGCTGAAAAAGATAACTCACAAAGGCACAACTGGCACATCGAACAAAATATCTTGTTAATAAGAAGAAGTAAATCCCTACCTTTAGAGAATTGGTGGGTTTAAGGCAAGGTCTTGTCTAATCCAATTAGATCTCCATTGTTTTTAGCTCATGCTCACACTGATGGAAAGATTATTCCAGGCGCAGAAGGAGGGTTGATTCTGCCATTTTCTTGCTGTTTTCTTGTCCTTGCATAATTGCTGTTCTTCAACCCACCCATTTCTTTGCAGGAATCTTTAGAGCACTCATTCACTTCATGAGAGTTCCTTTGGTTCACACTAAATAATACAATGTAATGGAGCAAGGGCAGATTGTGGAGCACTGCAATATGAAAGGTAACAAACTAGTCAGGAAGCCACTGTGCACACCTTTGTTTAATGAACCTTCTCCTTTCCCCAGTAATATAGATGTGACATGACTGTCTGACATGGGGCACAGTCACTATCCAGATAGGTTTTTAAAAAGATAATATAATCATCAATTATCAAGGTCTAATACCTTCATTTTGCACCTCAGTGGTCTGTGTGGGCACCCCCATGTAAAGACCACTATATTTGTTTTCCAGATGCAGAAAAATGAGGCACAGGGAAATGGCAGCCTACTCCAGGTACTGTAATGAAATATTACGGTTAGGATTGGACCCTGTGGCCCAGACACCCAGTTCTCTCTCCACACTACTGTGATGCCGGGCTCACACTTTTGCCAAGACTGCCCTCTCCATTTCCCACCCTGTTTGAAACCCCTAATTCTCACTGAAAACAGTAAATGCTCCAAAATTAAGACAACAATTTTACACACAGTAGAACAAATGGGTGGATGAGAATGAATTTATCCAGCAGCATAAAGAGACACTTTGTGTCATAAAGAGACACTTTGTGGTTACCGTGAGATTAAGGTTGAGCCCCCTAAAGATATTTCTACTATTGTTTGTCATGTGAAACCCTATGAGTCAAATCTTAACAATAGTTGCTGTGATTGGAAGTTATGACATTGAATTCCTGACTATGGAAAAGTGTAAATTGTAATAGCAATTGCTGGGAATGAACACTGTAACAGCAAGCTAGCAAAGGAGTTTTTCTGCTTCTGAGTCCCTCAGGAAAGTCACTGGGATGTAAGCTGAGAAAGGGAGAGTGTAAGGTTTCAGAGAAATATGGGAGTCATTTAAAAATACATATGTTTTGTTTGTTTTTAATGGTTACAGAACAACAGACAATAGAGCCAGCTGTGTCAGTGATGCCTCTCAAGCTTTCCCAAGGAGTCACATGACTGAGAGTCCATTCTGTTGAGACCAGCAGTACCCAGGAGAGACAGGGAAAGAAAGAGACCACCTAGAATATTGTCATCTGTCCAAATAAGAACACTCAAACAAATGGGTGGAGGGAGTCAATGAATTTAAGACTTATTCAAGTTTAAGTGAAAACAAGTCATACAAAGTTGAGATAAACTATAGAACAGAGTTACATTTATTTTTACTGCTTTTATTATCTAGATCACAAAAATAATATAACTACAATGTAAACTACACATCAAAAAGTATACATGATCCATAAAATTAACTGGCATATGACAAACTGTGATTTTTTTTTTTGCAAATATTTTCCTTAGGCATTCATGTTTTTAAAGTACATCTTGAAAATCAATGTGAAAAACATTAACATCCAGTGGAAATGTGAACAGTGTTCTTGAACAGAAAATCACAGAAATTAATTTAAATATTATTGAAAATTCAATGTTTTCATATGAAAAAAAAAACAAAAGAAAATAGAAAAAGAAATCACCATTAATTTTAAAAGAACATTTAATGCCAAGAAAGTAATCTCTGAATCCCAAAGGGTAAAGAACATCCCCAGAAATAGAATATGCTTAGCTTTATGAAAACTCACCACTCTGTTCTGATTTTTCTCATTTCACTGTTAGCCAGTGACTGAAGCCAGTCTGGGTCACTATTTGAACTACTGACCTAGAAAGTTCCAAGTACATAGATAAGTAAGCCCGTGCACATTGATGGAGGGGTCCTAATCAGCATAAACACCCAGGATTGCTGGGATAGCAAAGGAACTTGCCATCGGTGCATTTGTCTGGTGGCCCTGAGGCCTTGTGGGAGAACAGAAGACGTTGGGACCACCTACCCCACCCCTTGACCCTCAGATGAAGAGGCTCCTACCAAACGGCCATGTTGATACCATGGCGGGAAGGGAAGCTGCCCATGAAAGCCGGTGTTGTGAGAAGAATCCTCTGCCTTGGAGGGCAGCAAGCTGTCAAGGCTGATGGCCAGAACACACGTGCCCTAAGCAAAACTGCCAGTGGCTCTGGTCACTTCACACAGGGTGTGGTAGTGGCTGCAGCCCACCAGCCACATGGGCAAGGGCAGGATGCCTGAAACTGTGAATGATGAAACGGAAGATGGTCCTTGGAGGAGGACCTTGCCTAAGACCCCTCCGCCAGTGCAGTCTCCCTCCACTTCTCTGAACACACTGCCCCCACCTAGGATGAGCCAGACGCCTCACAGCTGTGCCGACAGCTGACAGAGCAGAAGCAGGGGGCACTCCTCCTTCACAAGGCTGCCCAGGACTTCCCCAGGCTCCTCGCTCAGAGGTGGCTGTGTCTTTTTGGGCAGGAATCGTAGACTCAGGGCAAGCTGGATCTGTGTTTCTTCAATGGCTTCCTCCTTGGGACCCCAGACCCTGTAAGAGTCCTGTTCTTCAATTACACAGCAGTGAGAATTCTGGCAAGGTGGAGGAAGGCTCCCAAATCTCAAGTTACTGCTAGAGCTAACTGGGCACTCACCATGTGTCAGGCCCGGCAGTACAAACACTCAGTGTACATCAGCTCATTCCATCCTCACCGCATGCATCACTGCGAACTGCTTGCTGCTATCATTTTGCAGCTGAAGGCCGTGAGGCTAGAGGACCTTAGAGATCATCCCCAAAGTCACAGTCAGTGGTCAAGCTGGGATTCAGGCCCAAGTCTGTCTACTCCCAAAGCCCCCGTGTTAGGCATACTACACTCCCAGAAAGAGTAGCTGAAAGCGATGTGTATATATGTGTATGTATACATATATATACACACACACACACACACAGCCTGAATGCACATCAGAAAGGGAATGATTAAATAAATTTGTGGACACAAAGAAGGGAACAACAGACACTCGGGCCTACTTGAGGTAGATGGTGGGAGGACAGTGAGGATCCAAAGCCTGCTTCTCAAGTACTATGCTTATTACCTGGGGGATAAAGTAATCTGTATACCAAACCCCTGTGGCACACAATTTACCTATATAACAAACCTGCACATGTACCCGAGTTTAAAATAAAAGTTCAAAATATAATAAAAGTCTAAAAATAAAATAAATTGTACAATACCCATACTATATAACTGTATGTAGCTATTATAAATAAATGAGCTAGATTTACCTGTCTTAACCTAGAAACTTTCTATGTCATATGGTTAAGATGTGGGGGGGAATGAAGTTGCAGAATATATATATATATAACTTCATTTTTCTTTTGATAAAAGCCCTGTGTATGTGATAAGTTTCTAGAAGCATCAAAAACTCGTGGAAGCCTACAGTGCAAACTCAGTGTTGGATACCCCAGGAGGGTGGAGTTGAAGGGGTAAGGGGTGGCCTTCCAGCTGTCATTCGAATTGTTAGAACTGGAATATTTCACTTTCATAATTTAAAAGATGAAAGAAGACTCTTATTTTTGCATACTTTGGACACAGTAGGAGGTGAGTAAATGTTTGCCAAATTGAATCAAATTGAACCCACCGAACTCTCCCCATCCACTGACACACCCCACCAGCTGCACAGGCTGTCCAGAAGCAGGAATGCCCTGCCACAGAGGCTAGGGCATCAGTGGAGAGAAATAACAGCCTTGCCTGCTGGATCCCTTTCTCCCATTACCCAGGCCTCGATGCTATCAGGGAGATGCTGCGATCGATCTACTGGAAATAACTTCACCTTGATGTTTAACTGACTCATGGCTTTTGTATTTCCAGGCAGCACAATCATATTAGCAGCCCCGTAACCCAATTATGGCCATGCACCCAGCTGAAACTCCTCAACGCAGAAGGGGACAGCGGAACCCAGTCGGCTGCATTCCTGCCTCCTCTTAGAAAAATTACTGGTGGCATGAAATCTTTAGTCTATTAATAGAGACCTTCTGCACTCTGACAATAGCAGCTCATAAAAAAAGAAAAGAAAAAAGAAAGAAAGAAAGCTGCTACCCGGGTTCTGAGGGATAAAACCAGAATTTTATCACAGTAGCTCAGCCCTTGGCTTACTTGGGGCTGCTGGTGCTAAAAAGATGAGGAGCTTTTGCCTTTCAAAGGCATGAACTTGAAAGTCACTCACTGTTTCTGTGGTAACTGTATTAAGATGTTTTAAAAGCAAGTGAGTGTCAAAGACCACGGTGATGGAGATATGTACAGGAAAAGCTAAATATTTCTCCAGGACTGAGATGAATGTAGTGCCTGATTGGATCCTAATCATCCTCACAAGGTCATGAAGGGGAGGGGACAACTTGACTTTTGCATAAGTAGGTAATCAGGGCCTAAGGCACCCAATAACCTTCACTCAAAGTCACAGGATAACCATAGTCAAGCCTTCACCCAACCTCACCCAAATGTGAACTCTCCATCCTGAACCCATACCATCTCCCCTTGCCCCCCAAAATCAACCCTCCTGAGGAGGAATAAATTGGACATCAAGCCTCAGTTTCCTTACAGACACAGGGTGCCATAGGGACCAATCCCTCGGTATCCTACAGAGGAAATATATCAAGTTTAATTTGTCATCCTAGGACTAGGAAAGGACCCACAAGCCTGAATGGTTCAGAGGAAATGTAGATCAAAACACATGACGTTGTCATTTCTACAGCCACATGGCACTGGGCAGTTTTGAAAGCATTTCTGCAGGATGAACTTCATAAACCTCTTCCCCCTTCCCTTGAGGAAGAGGCAGGGTGGTGTAATTATCCTTGTCTCATATGCAAAGAGATTCCAACAGCTGGGAACAGGCAGAGCCAAGACTAGAAACCCTTCAACTCACCAGTTCAACGCTCTTTCTGTAGTGCTTAAAGAGCAAAGCAGGCTTGGCACAGTGGCTCACGCCTGTAATCCCAGCACTTTGGAAGGTTGAGGCAGGCAGATCATCTGAGGTCAGGAGTTTGAGACCAGCCTGACCAACATGGTGAAACATCACCTCTACTAAAAATACAAAAATTAGCCAGGTGTGGTGGTGGGCACCTGTAGTCCCAGCCACTTGGGAGGCTCAGGCAGGAGAATCGCTTGAACCCAGGAGGCAGAGGTTGCAGTGAGCCGGGATCGCGTCACTACACTCCAGCTTGGGCAACAGAGTGAGATTCTGCCTTAAAAAAAAAAAAAGGCAAAGCAAACTTCTCTGGGGACTCCTCTCCCTCTGAGACTTTGGCCTGGCCTGAGGGTGAGGATGTCTATGAAGCCACAGCAGTCAAGCATTGTGTTGGGAACACTTCCTCCTGAGCCCCCTCGATCAATTTTGCCTTTTCACTGTGGCCTCATGTAAACTCTCGCACCCTGTGAGAGTCCCAGCTGGAATCTGGGGTTAAAGAAAATAAAAGAGATGGGGGCTTCGTTGATGTTCACCATCTCCCCTCCAACACACTCTTCCCCCACCCCCACTCCCCCACACACATTGAATGCCTGCCTGCCCTGGACACCATTGTCTGGAAACAACTCTGTCATCAGCTCCATTTTCTGGGGAGCTCCTTCTGCAACTTGCGCTGTCAGCCACGTCCCATTGTGAGAGGGAAAAGACAGCGACGAATCTGTAGGTGATCTGCATGCTGTGCCATTTTATGGTGTGTGTGTTTAAATAGCTCTTGCTCCCTAATTTCATGTTGCTTAGGGTTGTGTTAAAATTAGTATGTCCAGGAAATGAGGACAGGTGACCTAGAAACCGTTTTTAGACAGCGAGGAGAACGGTGGCCTGCTTT
This sequence comes from Plecturocebus donacophilus, assembly GCA_004027715.1. NCBI lineage: Eukaryota > Metazoa > Chordata > Mammalia > Primates > Pitheciidae > Plecturocebus > Plecturocebus donacophilus. Next base: position 32,687 of record PVKP010018418.1, on the reverse strand, counting down.
TGGTTTTGTGCGTGTGGATAGACTACAAAGTGAATGGGAATTGACAAAATCTGCATTTTCCTACTATCTTTTCTTGCTTGTAGCCCTCAGGAAAATGGGCTCAATGCAGGGCTTTCTTTGGAGCATCTCAGAGTCAGCCTTCTCCTCTCTGAGCTACCTTACCCCGGATTCCTCAACAGTCCCTAAAGGGTTTTGATGGTGGTGCTTTCTTGTTAATGACTGGACCTCGAGTTCACAAAGCTCATCATCTTCTCCAGGTCACAACAAATAATCACATTGTTGTGTGCAAGGCTCTTCATGCTCCTTTCCATTCCCCTTTCCTGCTCCCGTCTATAGGGACCTACTCAAATGTTTTTTCCACTGAAGGACATCTAACATTTTTTTGTGAATATCTGTACTTTTATAAGAATAATATTGAATTATGCATCTCACTTTTTCATGGAACATAAAATATTTTTAAAATATTGTCACTAGGCCGGGCACAGTGGCTCATGCCTGTAATCCCAACACTCTGGGAGGCCAAGATGGGTGGATCACCTGAGGTCAGGAGGTTGAGACCAGCCTGGCCAACATGGCAAAAACCCCATCTCTACTAAAATTACAAAAATTAGCCAGGCATAGTGACACATGCCTGTAGCTACTTGGGAGGGTGAGGCAGGAGAGTGACTTGAACCTGGGAGGCAGAGGTTGCAGTGAGCCGAGACTGCTCCACTGCACTCCAGCCTGGGTGACAGAGCGAGACTCCATCTCGGAAAAAAAAAATCTTGTCACCAAATTTAGTTCATGGTTTCTGACTTCCACTATATCCACCTCACCATATCCAACTCTGCCGCTTACCAGCTGTGTGATCTTGAGCAAATTACTTAACTTCTCAGTGCCTCAGATTCCTGATATATAAAATGAGACAGTAAGAGTGTCTACACTGCAGGGAGGTTATGAGGATTAAATGAGTCTTGAATGTATGTATCTGAAGAGCTTTGAGAAATCCTTCACATAAGTGCTCAAAAATGAAAAACCCTAGCTAACATTGTTATCATTACTTCTCCATTCCCCTGGTGAAGGGTATGTCTGTCAGATAGCTCCCTCCTACTCCAAACAATAGTGCAATGGGCATCCTCTTTTAATCGTCCATAGATTTCTCACCTAGGAGTAGGATTGTTGAATTACAGAGCTTGTAAATGGCTTCACAGGAAACGTCGGTTTAGGATGTGCAGTTTATGGCAGTGCCCATGGCAGTCTTCAGCTGTCCCGCTCCCCACATCCTCTCCAATGCTCGGTGGTAGCCTACCTCCCACTGGCTGCTCATCTGACAGATGCAAAGTGGCATCTTGTTTTGTGGGGTCGTGTATCTTTGATCAATAGTAAGGTTAGCATCTCTTCGTACATTAGTTAGCCTCCTGTGAATTCACATCCTTCATCTAATTTTCTAAAACGTTTCATGTCTTTTCCTTCTTAATTTGTGATTGTTCCTGGTATATTCTAGAAATTTCTTTGTAAGTTTTAAAAGTTGCAAATACCTTCAAATCTATCACTAATATGTCACGTTGAATGATGTCCTTTATTAAACAGAAATTCTTAATGTGGCCACATGCATCCTTTTTTTCCCTTATGATCTGTGCTATTTGAGTAGCGCCTAAAAATTTTTTTTCCACATCCAAAGTGCACACACACATACACACACACACACACACACACACACACTCTCCTCCATCTTCTTAATATAATTTTACCTCTCACATTTGGGTTTACATTTGGAGTTTATTTTTGTGTATGATAGAAGAGAGAAACCTGAACGATTTTCCTCCAATAGTAAGCCAGTTCGCCACATACCCCTATGTCTAAGCCATTCTTTCCCAACTGATGTGCATGCCATCCCTCTCATACCAAATAACATGTAGTCTTGAGTTTATTTCTGCAGCCTCCATTCTGTTAAACTGGCCTAATTAATCCTGCACCAGTAGCATACCCACTGTATTAGTGTGGAATTCATAACATGTCTATGGTAGACAGTAGGGTGAATAATCCTATTTTCTCTTTTTCAAAATGGTCTTGGAAATGTATAGGTGTTTATTATTTAATGCACATTTTAGAATCATTTTGTTAAGTCAGCCCCCAAATTTTACCTTAATTCTTTTTGAAATTTTACAGAATATATGGATTAATTTTCAGACAATTTATATTTTCAGTATTGTTCTAAAAACACAGTCTACCTCTCCATTTAAGTCTTATAACGATCTTTGATAGATTTAAAATGCTTCATCTTTAAAGGACTTGCACATTCTTTGTTAGACACGTCCCTAGGTACTCTATAATTTTTGCTGCCTCTGAAGATAGTATCTGCTTTTTCCTATTCTATATTCTAGTTGGTTATTTAAAAACACCATTGATTTGTGTAAGTTGGCTTTGCATCCAGTAAATTTGTTGACATCTCTTCTTAGTTCTATCATTTGTCTCTTGATTCTGTCAGGTTTCCATGTCTATAAATGACTTTTTGTCCCTTCCCTCTCTACCTTTATTCTTCTTATCCCTTTTTTGTGTATTATTGCATAGTATATGGAAAAGTAACAAAGTTTTGCAGGCAACTTGTCTTGTTCCAGATCTTGAATTAATTGTTTCTCTGCTAATATTAACAGCAAATTCTTGGTATATCGATTCTATCAATTTTTTTAAGTTTTTATTTTAGTTTTATGGCAATTTACTTTGATAGATTGTATAGATTTGAGTGATCCTTGCATTTCTGCAGTAAATCTACTTTTCCGCCATACATTTTTGAATACCCTCTTGGATTTAGTGAGTTAATATTTAATGAAGAAATCCAGATAAAATAAACTATAATTTTATTTTACTATCCTTATCTGATCTTGGAATGAAGGATATACTACCCTTATAAAAACAAGTTAGAATGCTTCCTTTTAAACATTTTCTGAAACAACTTGTATAAGACAGAGATTCTTAGTTTCTCAAAAGTTCGGTGAAACCTATAAAACTGTGTGGATCTGAGTGTGTTTTTTTAGGGAGGAAAGGGCATGATACTGATTACCTTTTAATCCCTTCAGTGGCTATCATTCTGTTAAAACTGTATTTTTAGGTATAAAATAAATCCAACTTGAAATTGTATGTGGGTTTTCAAAATTTTTGCTTCCTAGTTCATAATATTCTTTTGATATTTTAATCAGCTACTTAAGCAGTTGTTTCCCCTTCTGAATTCTTCATTTTGTTTGAATGTCATCTATTCTTGATCATTTTTGCCAAAGCTTTCCTTTTCAGAGCACAAGCTTTCAGCTTTGTTAATCATTTTGGTTATTACTGTTTTCTATTGCATTATTTATGTGCTCATCTTTATCTCACTTTACATTATTTGCATTATGTAAGTCTGTTGCTGTTTTTCTAAATACCTGAGTTGAATGTTTAGCTTATTTGTTTTCAATCTTTTTTGTTGAGTAAGAAATGTACCGTTTTAAGTTATACATTTTCCTCTGAGTACTGCTCTAGCCATATCTCTGAAATTTCAACCCATGGTGCTTTCATTATTGATCATCACTGTTTTGCATTTTCCCACATGTATTCCTCTTCAAATAGAGATTATTTTCATACAGGTGGGAACTTTTGTAGCTATTTCTTTATTAGTAATGATTAATTTCATGGCATTCTGATCCGAGAATAAAGTCTTTGCACACACTCAACCATGTTAGCATCCTCTATGGTACCTGTATGAAACTGCTATGGCTAGACTTTACACTCTAAGTTCCCTTTAACATTTTGAAAATGTTATTTTGTTTTCTTGAAATCAGTGTTTCTATTGAGAAGATGTATGTCAGTTTGATTCTTGACTTTTTTTTGTAGGTTACTTCTACCCTTGGCTGTGACTGTCCAGCCTCATTGCCCTCTAGGTTGGGAAGGGGAGAGAAGAAAAATCAAGGAGGATTTAAGCATAACCTCTTCCTTTTATCTTCCTCCAGGACAGCTGGTTTCATCTCGTTGCTAATATTAGCATCCCTCCTCTGCTGCTCCTGGGTGGGGTCTGCTGTTTTCTGCCTTGGGCAATAGGCAATACTTCAGCCGGGACAACAGAAGAGAATATGACTCACATAGAAGACCTATTTCCCTCAGCCTATGTATGCCCAATCAGTGGCATCTGGCCTACCTACTTTCTATCATTTCCTTCTTCTACCCTGTCTTAGTCAGTTTTGCATTGCTATAAAGGAATAGCTAAGGCTGTGCAATTTATAAAGAAAAGAGGTTTATTTGGCTCACAGTTCTGCAGGTTGTACAAGTATGGCACCTACATGTGCTCTGCTTCTGGTGAGGCCTCAGGAAGCTCTGCTCACGGCAGAAAGCAAATGGGGAGCAGGTGTGTCACATGGTGAGTGAAGGAGCAAGAGAGAGAGGAGGAGATTCCAGGCTCTCAAGAGACTAGCTGCTGTGTAAACTGACAGAATGGGAACTCACACAACACCATGAGGATAGCACCAAGCCATTCATGAGGGACCCACCCCCACGACCCAAACACCTCCCACTAGGCCTCACCTCCAACACTGGAGAACACATTTCAACGTGAGATTTGGAGGGGACAAACATTCAACTATGTATCATTCCCTAACTGAGATTCCATTTCCTTCTGCCTCCCCAAAATTTCCTTGGACCCTCACCAATCTCCCCCTGGTGACTCCTGCCTCCCCAGGTTGGTTTTGGGACGAGGGGTCAGTACTTCTGCTGGCTGACCATTTCTCTGGGGAATAAGACTATCCTTTTCACCTGTTAATTTAATGTTCCTGCTCTATTTTTAATCCATTTCCACACTTTCACCACCTCACTTCATGTGTTGAGTCCCAAGTGACTGCATTGCTTTTTTCAAAACAAAAAACAAAAAGCAACAACAGCAAAAGGAAGACAACAAAAAAAAGTGTGCTTTCCTGGATCTAGAGACCCATTTGGATCACGCGACCAGGCCGTAAAGATGAGCACCTAGAAAGGAAGGCCAGGCAGGCACGCAGCCTGCAGCCTCTTTCCCAGAGAGCCTTTCTCGTCTCTGCTGTTGCTGCTCTCCAGCCCCCTCGGCCTCCCGAGCTGTCTCCTCCCTCCGGCCCTTCCTGCCTGGGATGGGCAGATTCCCCTCTGGGGAGTCCCAGGTACTCTCCACTGCCTTGGGGTCACAGGCCTTGCATGTCATCGCCTCTGCACCCCGACACTGTTTTTATCTTTCCCCAGTGGAATTCCCGGAACCATTATTTCAAAGTGTCTTCATTCTGCCCAAACAAGAGAGTTAAGTTCCTTGAGAGCGTTTGTTACTCTGTGGTCGGGCAGGTGCTGGACAGCAGAGTCACAGTCCTTCCCAGGTTCACCTCCACAGGCTGAAGTGCAAGGCGACTTGATTCCTGCAAAATGGAAAGTGAAAGGCAAGGAAAGCCCGAGCCGGCAGTGAGGCCTGTGGTTGTGAACTGCCCTGTCATTGCAGCCCTATCCCTGCCATCCCCGTCGTCTCTGCCGCACCAGGCCTCTGCCCAAACCCCTTCTGAGCTGGGACTTCCACTTCAACCTGGGCCTTCTCTGAGACACTGAGGATCCCATGTCCCTCACAACCCCTTCTCGGGGGACTTGGGGGCACTTGCCTCGCAGGCTGAGAAGGAAGCTTCAGCATTCTTTAAACTCTGCCACCTCTACCAAACTCCTTGTCTTTAAGCAAATGTTCCTCCTCCTTCAAAGCCCTGACTGCCTGCCGAGAGCCTTTCCTACCCCTCCTGGCCGCTGCCGGCCAGGGCTCTCCCAGTCAGTGAATGTGCTCAAGCCTCAGCCGGCTCCCTGCAATGCCACACCATGTCCCGCTTTCTCTTTCAAGACAAGCTTCTTGGAAGAGTAGACTAAACATTTCTCCATTGCTCACCCCCCATTCAGTCCACAACCCTTGTCTCAGACTCTCTGAGGAAACGCTGCTGGCCAGTGTCTGTAGAAGGGGGCTTCTCCTTCGATATGTAACATTTTTCAGCCCTTATCTTGCTTGACTGTAGCCTTTGACACTATGTATCTCCCCTTCTTGGAATCCCATCTTTCCTTGATCTCTGGGGTGACATACCCTTGTGGTTTCTAAACCTGTCCAGGTCCCTCCCCTCCACCAGCCCGGAAACAGGCGTGTCCCCAGGTCTCAGACTTGGCTCTCCCCACTCTGACTACATGACCCCGACCCCCCATGCTCCCCACCACACTGAACAGCGTCGTCTGCCACGCATATCTGGAGGACTCTGCCTTTTGGAGGTCTTTCAGCTCTACATTGAAAGAGTACCCAAGTGCTAGTAACTCCAGTTTGGTGCCCTCTCTGCTACTGATCTCTCTCTCTCTGTGCCACTGTCACTGCTTCGGAGTCAGGCCCCCACCCTGGTCAAGTCGAACCGCTGCTGTACCTGCCTCACTGGTCTCAGTCTTGCCTCCTCCCAACCCGTTCTCTGAAATGTAGTCAAAAGGGTATTTCTAGAACAAAAATCTGTATCACTCCTCTGTGTAAAGCTAGCCATTGCCTTCAAAACCAAATCTAAATGTCTTAGCATGCCACACAAGGCCCTGCAGGATCTGGATATTCCTTCTCTAAAGCCTCAACTGTGTCTCTGGCTAACTCCTCTCATCTCTCCAGAGTTGAACAGGGTACCTGTCCCACACTGCCCCTGCTTCTGGCTTGAAGCTCTTCCCAAGTGCTTCAAGAGGCCCCCCCAGGCTCACTGATCTCTACTTCTACTGATGCTGTGTATTAGATTGTCCCCCACTAGGTGATAAACTCCTTGTCTTTTGCTTCTGTGTTTCCAGCAACTATCATAGTGCCTGGGCCTTAGCAGTTGCTCCAGAAATGTTGGATGCAGGAATGAATGGATGAGTACATGAATGAATGAATGTTCTATGCTGTGGGTCAACGCTGACTCAAGTGTATCACAGTATGAATGATTCTTGCTGCCAAACTGCAAAGATTCAGAAAGTACGAGTACAATTAAGTGACTTGAAACTAGGTCACTTAACAAGTTTGAAATGGGTAGGGAGTAGGGTAAGGGAAAGGGACTTAAGGATTATTTAGTAGCTACTTGTGGTTTCCTGGTAGGCATTTTTTAAATGTTATCTCAGTTAATCACCATAAGAATACCCTGATATCAATACTGTCTTCATTTTACAGATTCAGAAACAAGGCATGGAACAATCAACTTGGCTGAGGCAAAGCCCAACTTTAAGCATGGATCACTGTCTGATCTCAAATCCCATGCTCCTCCTACTACATTATGCCAGAGTTCTGTCCAGGTAACCATAAGGTTGGCAGGAGGGGCTGGGGAGGCGGAGAGACTGGTGGTGCCACTACCATGATGTCCTGGTGACTTCAGAATCTCAACAGTATGATGATAGTGAGATTGCTGAGTTTTGTAGGCTCCCCTGTGAAGTCCTGTTACTCAGTTCGATGTCCACTTGGATGTGTGGATGACAGAAGGAAGGGCAAGGGTGATTTCTGGGTCAACCAGTCAGGTGAAGGTGTCATTTCAAAGAGATTTGTTTTCCATGCAGATTTCCCTTCCAGGATGTTACAGGGAGTCGAATTTCTGCCCTCTACATGGAAGGACTTTGTGGCCAGGATGACGGGGAGGCCTACAGAAGCACAGGGAGACAGCACCAGCTCCTTGCCCCTTGGCCAGGATAGTGGGTAGACAGCAGAGTGCAAGCTTCCAGAAGGCGAGTGACAAAACCAACAGGCCTCCACAGGCACATCCTGTCCTTGCCGACGGTCCTGATTCACTCGAATAAGTGTTGAATGGGAAAAAAAAAAAAGCTTTTGCTTTAGCTTTTCCTCAACCTGCACAGAGATGACAAGGATGTGGGTTTTTAAGGCTGGTTTGAGAAGATGGGCTTAGGAGCTCAACTATCAGATATCAGGCAAATCTGCCATTGTTACAAGATCTTCGGAGTGTCATCTCTATTTTCTGGCCAGAAACCGGCAGCACCTTTGCCCCAGTTCTTGCAGGTATCCAGGAAGAATGAGATATGCAGACAAGTGAAGGGTGAACAACGTGAAGATGAGCTTTCTTGAGTGTTAAAACAGCTTAGAGGAGACCCACAGTGGGTAGCTCCCCGCTGTGGACAGGTCATCCTGATATCTACTGCTCTCAGCAGAGACGAGGCCCTGGAGAGGGTTGCTCCTCTCTGCAGCTGGTAGTCCCCACATCTCTGCAGGTCTCTGAAGCTCTCAGCGGAGAGGGTAGTTCCTCTCTGCAGCTGGTCTTTCCGTCCTGCCATCTGTACATTCTCTGCCCTGCTCTGGCTGAGCCTGGGGCTTGAGTGGACCTCGACCTCAGAGGGGAGGAAGTGCATGCCAGCTGATCCATGGGTGGTCATGCGTGGGAAGAAAAGGCACCACGAGTCCCCATCCCAGTCTGTGGGACTGGCAGCCCAGTCCCAGCCTTCAGCCCCTCCCTCGCCAGAAGGAGAGGCTTTACCAGGACCCACCCTTTTCTGCCCAGGAATCTGTCTGCCTCCGATTTCCATTCATGGTCCTGGGGCTTGGCCCCAACCCCACTCTGAGATTGAGAATGGGGTCTGAGCCTGGAAGGAACAGCAAGTGGGGTGGAGAACCTTCCTGGGCCCCCAAGGGTGCAGGCTGCAGAGATGCCTGGGTCTTGCACCCAGGAGGGTGGCCACGGGTGCACCCAGGGAACTTCCACCCCACCAACTCAGAAGGGGCAGGGTTCCCACCTGTCCCCAGCTCCTGCCTGCTCTGTGGAGTGGAAGGCCCAGGTCTGCAGCCATGGGTCCAGCTGCACCCGGAGGGCAGATCCTGCCTTCCCCTGCCACCCCCCACAAGAGCACTGGGAGACTTTGATCCACAGCCGCAGTTTGGGTGGCTGTGGCCTTGCCCAGGAAGGTGGGGCTCCTTCCTGATCCGTAGAGCAGGAGGTCTGGGTCTGCATCGCAGTCTGGGTGGCCGCAGCAGCACCCAGAACTCCCCCAACTCAGGAGGGGCGTGGCTCCCACGAGCTCCATGGAGTGTGCAGCCCCAGCAGTGCCTCCCTGCTGCGGCACCTGCTGCCATCATTATGACTTCCTTCCCCTTCACAGCCCCTATCTGTCCAGCAAGAACACCAGCTTTTTGCTTGGAAGAAAACATGAATTTTCATATTCCTTTAAATTCACTGGTACTCTGGGTATAGTCAAATAAACTTACTTGGTTTAAATGGAATATTTTTTATGTAGATGATTTTTTAAGTGAATCAAATTGTACCCCCTTTCCTGCTTTACACCTTGATGGTCTGATGTCTGGGCATAGTGACACTGTCTGTGAGCCCCTCATCAGTTTGGTCTCAGGTCATAGCAGATGGCCAGTTAATTTCCAGGTCAGACAACAAGGGAGCTGTACCCCACTCAGCTTTGCTTGTTAATCACCAAGATTAACCCATGCCGTTCCAGAGAGGCAATTCCCATGAAACAGTGGGACATTTGTCCAGTGGCCTGTGGGGGACTGCAGTTTTTGCCTGTTGAAATGGTTGATAAAAAAAGAGAGTGGCAGTGGCCTGGACCCCAGAACCACAGCCCAGAGCCTGACACCTCAGAGGCTTGTGGGAAATAACAATCACCAAGAAAAAGCTAAATTAGAAATGCACTTGGGGATCATTTCACAGGTGAGGAAACTGAGGCCCAAAGAGCTGAAGGGAATGCAAGCTGCTGGGCTGCTCCCTAACTGAGGTGGACATGTACCCTCCAGTGCCCCGGATCAGAGCCCTCTCCCTGTGGCCCCACCCCACCCACTGCCCCCTGGAACTAGAAGTCTCCACGTAGGCTAGCCCCTGGGAGTGCACTGAGGGCCCTGGGGCCGTGATGCTCAGAGCTGGAGCCCACCCCTGCGGCAGGCCAGCAGCTCAGCCGTGAGTCTCTCTCCAGCAGCAGAGAGGGACCTTGCAAACTGCAGCAGCCTCAGCCTCCATCCCCTTGCTTATGGCTCTGAGTTCTTTGTGAGATTAATGGCTCTGCTTTTGCAGAAGTCAGCCTGACAGGCTGCTCTTTCAAAACATTAAAACAGAACCAAAATGCTGTGATTAAGCATGGCGTCTTCAAAGTGCCTGTTTCCCAGATATGGCAGTCAACCGGGAGGGGAGCCAGATGAGGACTCAACAGCAAGTCCTATGTGTCCCCAGGGGCTCATTTCAGGCTCTTGTGCCTCAAAGTTTTCCAAAGTGGTCAAAACAACAGCACTTGGGTAACGGGGTATGAAAACCGCATCTTTTATATGCGGCCCAGATCATTTAATGTGACAAACTGGCTGGAGCTCAGTCTCCCACCAGTCCTGGCACCAGCTCCTGAGGACCCAGGATCTAAGCAAATAGATATGAGCCCCTGGGTCCCCCCGGGCAGGCTGGCAATGGCCAGAGAGCAAGTGAATCTGCTTCTGCTGCTCTGTCAAGTGAAGGCCAGACCTTAGCGTGGAAAAGTGTCCACCCCAGAGGCAGCCGAGGCAGGAGCATGGCTTCCAGGAGTGTCCTTCTATCCTTCTGCCCCATCAGATAAAAATGACTCGGGAGGCTGCCAAAGCCAGACTTGAGACCCGACAGGCATGGCACAGAAACAAATGTCTGCTCCTAGATGCTAACGATCTATGGGAATGGACATGTGCCTTTCTCCATTTTTTAAAAACAATTATGTTTTTAAGCTAAATTTAAGACATGGAGGAGGAGGAGTGGGAGGGCTCTCTATTGGTAAGATAAGGAAAAAGTCTTATATTTCCCCTGTCCTTTCCAAAGCATAGTCACAATATCATCTGCTCCCAATGGAATGCCCGATATTTGATATGATTTTTGACTCGGGTTCCAGCTTGATCAAAAACAACGCAGTAGATGCTATGCTCCCGTCCCCGGAAGGGCAAAGTCCTTCCCCCACTGAACTGCACTCCGGCTTCACTGAAGCAGCCCCAGCTACACGTTCTGCTCCTCCCTCACTGCCCTGTGAGTAGGTGAGTATTTGAGTCGAGATTCGGTTTCATCTATCCACAGAAGTGGACTCTGGTCAATAAGAGCACAGAGGGAACGTACTGGGAGGAAATCAGGCTGTTGTCTGGCATGACAAGAAAGGATGGAAGAAAGAAAGCAAGTTCCTGCTGCAGCGAGAGACTGAGCTGGACACCATGATGACCACCCCATCGTCATTGTCACTGCCACCCTCCCAAACCCACTGCCTCTACTGGAATGATTCTCAATGGGGCCTGCACCCTTGCATTTCTCTTAAGACACAAAGACCTAGGCATGAGTGCCTCACTCTCTCACTGCTGGGAGGTTGTCACAGCATCCGGTTTTTTCAGCTTCTCAGTAGGAAACAGTCCACTCCCACCCTGGAGACTCGTACCATGAGGGTCCCCTATATGGAAGGGGGTTCATGGGGTGTGCAACCCAAACAAACAAACAAAAAGACATCTGCACAGCAGATCAGCTATTATCCCCATTTCACAGATGAGGAAACTGAGGCCCATGGCTTCATTACATTGAGTGACTCACTCAGTGTCACACAGCCAGTAAGAAATGTCATGCCTGTTATGGGTCGCTGTGCTTTGCTCACCAAATCAGAATGAGCTGTCTGAAGAGAGAAAGAGCTGTGAGTCTTCGGCCTTGCCCTGATGGACAACACCCACCTCCAAGGCTTGTGCCAGTGTTCTTAGGCTGAGAACATCCCATATGAGGTGGGTTCTTCCACGCTGGCCAATGGTTCAGTACAGCCAGGCTCAGCCCTTCTCTCTCTCTTTCTTTGTCTCTCTCTTCCCTCTCTCCCTTTCTCCCTCTGTCTCTCTTTCTGTCCCCAACAACCCCACCCCATCCGCCCAACCATTCCTGTGATCTTTCTTGGCTCCCTCTGGCCCCATCACCAACGTACTCACAGCATGATGAAGTCAGGAAACTGAGCATCCTTCTGGCTGGGGAGCTGCATGAGGCCATGCCCTGGACAAGCCAGGAGACACGGACAGGAGCGTTGTGATGAGGTGTCTGGGCTTCATTTCACCTGAGGCCACTGAGAGCCCCGGAAGGGTTCTCAGCAGGAGAGTGATCTGATTAGGTTTTTGGAAGTAGAATGGATAGGAGGGAGCAAAGAGTGGAGGTGAAGAGGATAATTAGTAGGCTGTGTGGTAGATGGAGAGCCGTCATGGAGATGGAGAAAAATGAGTGAGTCAGATACTAAACAGATGGAATTCAAGGTCATGGTGATTGATTAGGCATGGGTGGGTGGCGAGGGGACTAAGGGGAGAAGTCAAGCTGCTTGGGAAGCTGGGGGCCCGGCAGTGTCATTCTCCAAGAGAGACAACCCTGGTAGATGAGCAGGTCAAAGAAAACATGCAGCTTCAGGGTTTGAGGGCTCAGGAGGCAGGTCTGGAAGCAGCTAGGTCAAATGCAACAGGCTGTTGTCTGGCATGACAAGAAAGGATGGAAGAAACCCAAACCCACTGCCTCTACTGGAATGATTCTCAATGGGGCCTGCACCTTTGCATTTCTCTTAAGATACAAAGACCTAGGCATGAGTGCCTCACTCTCTCACTGCTTCCATGAAACATGAATTGCATGATTGGTCAACAGATCACTCCCCTTCCCGCCTCTCTGTTCCTCCAGCTGGAGGCTGCAGCCAGTCAGCTTCCACCTCCCTCACTGGGTATTGCAAAGCAAGTCACCCAGACAAGGCAGAAGCCCCTGGCAGGTGGCAGCACAAAGCCAAGGCACCTGGGCTCTCCCGTCAGCTCAGCTGCAAACCAGCTTTGTGACCCTGAGCAAATCCTCCCTGCGTCTTGGTTTCCTGGCTGTCACTGCTATTCCAGGGTTTTATGGATGAATATTTGAGGAGGTGAAGTGCTATGTAAATGTTTACTGCTAATAACAAACCATCCACAAAACGTCTGTGTATTGCCTGGGCAACCCAACAGCTGTAAAAATCTTAAGTGGCTCTTGTTCCTCTGATTCATCGCATTCTATGCATTTAACTTCCAGAACAAATTTAGCCCTCAAAATATCTCGGTACATTTTCTACCCACCCTTTAACATTTAAATCCTCCATCTTCCATGCCACTTCACCATTTCTGCACACCTGTTCCCCAACACACCCTCATCCTTTTCCTCTTCAAGCAACCAGCCCAGCCCCACCCACCCTTCCTCCAGAGGAGGCAAAAGCCACAAGAGACACTGCTTTGCTGGGTCTGTTCCAGCCATGACCTGAAGGAGAAACTGGCAGAGCGACTCAGGTGGGGAGGGGAAGTTGGAACCCAGTGAAGCGGGGTGAGGTAGCTAGAGTCAAAGTTGACAACTAGAATGATCACTGCCTCCACACACACAGTGGGCCTGGAGCCACAGGATGGGGGAAGTGCGAGTGATGATATGGAATGAAGACCTGACGGTGAAGTTTCAGGACCTGAGTTCCTGGGTACCGGTCACATTTTAAGCTGGGGTCAAATTACCAATCCTCTTTAAATTATATTACACTACTTTGGTGATACATGTTCCTCCTGCCCTACCCAGCTCCTCTTCCTCAGCCTCCCCAAACACATGGCCCACATGAGATGCTTTGGATACCTTTTAAAAGCTACTTGCAAAACCCACAGGGCCCTCATTCTTTTGCGAATAACATGAGAGCTGACGTTCCTCTGCATTCTCAATAATTCCTTGAATCAATTCACGTTGCATGGCTCCCTTTTCCACAAATTGATTCCTTTGAGCCTAGCCTCTGAGAATCCACCAAAATCCCCCAGCCAGGGTGAAGCCAAGATTTGTTCTCTCACTCCATCCTTGTGTTGCTGTCTGAACTCTGATCACAACAGCAGCTGATTCTCATATGATAGACTTCAAATCCTCTCCCCCAAATAAGCCTCTGTGTGGCAACCAAGAGAACTCAAAATTTACGAACTCCACATTTCTCATTCAAACATCCTTGGTTTATAAATCTTCCTTGGCTTCCCCATTCTATTACATGCCTCTGCTCAGGCACGTAATGGAAGTCATCAAAAACCTGAAAAACTCTGGCTTCGATCAATATAATAGTTCCCTGAGGTTCCCTCTGCTGAACTGGAAGTTGCCCCTCTTTCCAAACTCAAGCGCACTGGCTTATCATTATTTGCCACCAAAATTCTCACACAGTGTTTGTTCTCTGCCCAGACTCATATTCCAGTTCTTTGTTCTCAAGGCCGGCCTGTCCCACGTCTGAGAAAACGTGCTTTAACCTGTGTCAGCCCAATCTCTGTTGAGGCGGTTTCGAATCTCTCCAGACCTGGGTTTCCACTACAGTGCTTCCTCCTGACATCGTCTTTACTCAACAGCACAGCTCGTTTTTCTGCTTCCAGCATCTGCTCCCTCCTGACTCAGGGTCCTAATTCTTTCTGAAACTGACACCAGAATCAAGGGATGAAAAGCAGCCAGCAGAAAGCCTTTGACAGGCTCCTGTAAAGAGCTCTGTTCTGCCCGCTTCTCTTCAAAATCCTCTGTCAGCTCCTTCTAGATGTCCCCCAGCCTCTCCCACATTTCCTTCCAGCAGCCCACAAGTCACCCCACAAGCATTTGCTTAGTGCCTGCCTCATACAAGACATTTTCCTCCACGCCTGGGAGCATGCCACCAAATGGGAGAACTGATTCCTGCCTTCCAGACTTTAGCATCTCTGTAAGAAGACTGACACCAGCCAAAGAAAAATGCAAAGCCTGGAGGATCCTCTCCAAATGAGAGACTCCAGCTCCACTAGCTGAAGACGGTGAGAATTAGAATTACACCTTGAGGGGTAGGTAGATTTTAGGTATGAGAGAGGGAGTGGAAATCTTGATAGGGGATAGCAAAGACACAAACATCTTTGGGGGCAGTAAGATCATAACTCAGCATAGAGCCACCAGAACAGACTTGTGGGGGTTTGCAGGAGTTAGAGGAGAGGCCTGTGGAGCGAGAAGACCTAGAAAGGCCGAGGAAGATTTTGAGTGCTGTGCTAGAAAGGCATCTTATAGACACTGCCATCCCTGTTGAAGCTCATCTCTCACCAGCAAAATGGAGGGCCTCCCACCGACAGCCATGGCTCTGGAGATTCCTCTACCTGAGAAGGTCCGGCTAGATCAGGTGACCCTGCACCAGCAGCCGTAGCCCGTAGTGTCCCAGTTCTGTGGGGAGAGCCTTGTGATTACCCCAGCCCACACTGACTCCACAAGCTCCTCTGGAAAGAGCACTAGCCTGGGATTTGGGAGACCTGGCTCCTGACCCAGCACTGTGACTCACTCAATGGCAAGCCATGTGGCCTCATGAGCCTCCGTGTCTGAGTGCATACAATGACAGTGAGGGATTTGGAAAAGATGTACTGAGTCCTTCCCAGCTCTTGGGTGTTATTTTGCAATCATCTTTCTTTAGTAGCCCCACCTTCCTTCCTCCACTGTCCTACAGGTCTCATGGGAGATCTAATTTTTCAGTTTCTGGTGTATTGTGATATTGTGAAATATTTAGTTGATCTTCATCCAAGTTTCCTGACATACAAATCCTAAAATTCTGGCAATCTCCAAAGTGATGTACTTTTGTAGGCTAATGATTGACTGGTGGCTGGCAGCCCCTAGGTAACTTCAGAATGGGGCTGGTCACTCAGACCTAGGCAGGATTAGAGAATTGGGACTTTCAGCCCCACCCCATGACCTCTAGGGAAAGGAGAGGGGCCGAAGGTTAAGTTGATCACCAATGGCCAATGATTTAGTCAGTCATATGCCTAGGTAATGAATCTTCCATAAAAATTCGACTGGGTTTAGGGAGCTTCCAGAAAGCTGAACAGGTGGAGGCACCTGGAGGGTGGCACCCAGGAAAGTCGTGGAAGCTCTGTGCCCCTTCCCCATGCCTCACCCCATGCATCTCTTCAGCTATATCCTTTGTAAGAGCCTTTATAATACACTGGCAAATGTAAGTAAGTGTTCCCCCGAGTTCTGTGAGCCACTCCAGCAAATTTGGCAGACCTAAGGAGGGAGCTGAGGGAAGCCCAACATATAGCCAATGGGTCAGAATCACAGGTAAACCAACTTGGGTTGGCATCGGAACCCAATGGCTACACCCCACCCTTACGCCTGGAACTTCAGCCCTAAGTGAAACAGCTAACTCTGTTTTTCCACCCAAATGTTGCTGTTTTGGCCTGCCATGCCCAAATCCTGTACCAATAAAAAGACTTTAGCTGGTGGAGCAACACAAGTGACTGAGCAGTGGAGATACAAGTGGCTGAGTGGCGAGCAGAGATGCAACTGAGCGTCAGAGACTATGGATAGATTTGGCTAACTTCAGATGGTGCGGCTTCAGGGAAAGATCACCTGCTTCCCACACTATCCCCTTTTCAACTCCCCATTCCACCAAAAGCCTCTTCTATCACCTAGTATCATCCTGCATACACTACCCTCCAATCTGTTTGTGTGACTTGATTCTGGATGCCAGACAAGAACCCAGATACTGAGAGAGCAGGGGCTTGGATGCTGCTGCGGGGCCCGAACAGAGTCTGCTCCAGCCAGAGAGGAGCAACCAGCTGGTTCCATCATTCCATTCCCTCAGGTTCCCACACTTGCTTGCAGGCTCCCTGTCAAGAAAAGGGGCTGCTGGCAGGCTGAGTAAAACAAGCCACTCCAGTTCCCACCCACAAAGAGGGTCAAGGTCAAGGGAATTATCCCATCTCAGATGGTGCCAGAATTGAAATGAACTGGACACCAGCTGGTGTCCTTGCTGGAGGATGGCTTGTTTGTTGATGGGGAGAAACCCCTACACATCTGGAGTCAGAAGTGCTGTGAGACTGCTGGGGAGTGTAGCAGGAACAAGCCAGGTTTGTTATTCCCATATTATCACCTTTTTCTACAGCCTTCTTCTCTTTTCTGCCTGCCATTTCCTGGTAGTCATCTAGTACAAAATTAGCATTTTTAATACAAAAATAGCTATATTTATTATAGAAAATTTGGAAAATACAAGAAGCACAGAGACAATAAGTAACTCACCTGTATTCCAATCATTCAAGAGAACCACCACCAGCAATTTGGCCTATGTCTTTTTGGTCTTTCTATACATAAATCAGTCATCCCTCTGTATCCATGGAAGAAGTGCTTCCAGGACACCTGTGAATACCAAAATTTGTCATTCTTCAAGTCCCTTATATAAAACGGTGTTGTATTTGCATATAATCTACACACATCTTCCCCTATACTTTAAATCATCCCTAGATTACTTATAATATATAATATAATGTAAATTTTATGTAAATAGTTGTTATACTGTATTTTTAATTTGCATTCTTTTTTATTTTTTTCCAAATACAGACAAATACCACATAATGACATTTTAGTCAGTGACAAACTGCATATGGAATGGTAGTCCTACGAGATTATAATGGAGCTGAATAATTCCTGTCTCCTAGTGACATTTAGCCATTGTAACATCGTGGCACAATGCATTACTCATGGGCTTGTGGTAGTCCTGGAGGCACTCCAGAAGAAGGCCTTGTTAACATAGGAGATAACAGCTCTGTGCATGTTACCGTCCCTGAAGACCTTCCAGTGGGACAAGATGTGGAAGCTGAAGACAGTGATATTGATGCTCCTGACTCTATGTAGGCCTAGGCTTGTATGTATGTTTGCATCTGTATTCATTTGTTCTCACTCTGCTAATAAAGACATAACCAGGACTGGGTGATTTATCAAGGAAAGAGGTTTAATTGACTCACAGTTCCATGTTGCTGGGAAGGCTTCACGA
This sequence comes from Plecturocebus donacophilus, assembly GCA_004027715.1. Taxonomy (NCBI): domain Eukaryota; kingdom Metazoa; phylum Chordata; class Mammalia; order Primates; family Pitheciidae; genus Plecturocebus; species Plecturocebus donacophilus. The sequence goes on along the minus strand of PVKP010018418.1, from coordinate 14,981 downwards.
TCATGGCAGAAAGCAAAGGAGAAGCAAGACACGTCCTACATGGCAGCAGGCAAAAGAGCTTGTTCAGGGGAATTCCCATTTATAAAACCATCAGATCTTGTGAGACTTATTCACTACCATGAGAACAGTATATGGAAACTGCATCCATGATTCAATTATCTCCACCTGGCCCCACCCTTGATATGTGGGGATGATTGCAATTCAAGATTATTACAAGTACAATTCAAGAGGATTATTACAATGCAATTCATGGGGATTATTGCAGTTGGGTGGGGACACAGCCAAACCATATCAGCGTCTTAGTTTTTAATAAAAAGGTTTAAGAAGAAAATAAATAAAGACATAGAAAAAGGTTAAAGAATAAGATATAAAGAAAATATTTTTGTACAGCTGTACAATGTGTTTGTGTTTTAAGCTAAGTGATATTACAAAAGAGTCAAAAAGTTTTTAAGAATTTTAAGTTTATAAAGTAAAAAGTAACAGTGAGCTAAAATTAATTTTTTACTGAAGAAAGAAAAACATTTTTTATAAACTTAACGTAGTGTAAGTGTACAGTGTTTACACCACTCACAGTAGTTCTAGGCCTTCACATTCACTCACCACTCACTCCCTGACTCATCCAGAGCAACCTCCAGTTCTGCAATCTCCATTCATGGTAAGTACTCTATACAGGTGCACAATTTTTAATCTTTTATACCATATTTTCACTGTACCTTTCTGATGTTTTGATACACAAATACTTACCGTTGTCTTACAGTTGCCCATAGTATTGAGAACAGTAACATGCTGTAGAGGTTTGTAGCCTAGGAGCAGTAGGGATAGCCCAGGTGGGCAGTTGGTTATAGCATCTAGGTTTGCGTGAGTCCACTCTATGTTTGTACAACAACAAAATCGCCCAACAACACAATTCTCAGAATATATCCCCACTGTTAAGCAATGCACGACTCTATCTTTAATCTTTGATAAGTTGAACCCACCAATGAGGAACCCATGGTTAGGGAGGGCTGACTGTACAAATGTATTGTCTTAGTCCATTTTCTGTTACTGTAAATGAATACCTGAGACTGGGTCTCATTTATAAAGAAAAGAAATTTATTTCTTAAGTTCCAGAGTCTGGGAAGTCTAACATGAAGCTGCTGGCAGATTGTGAATGCCTCCTTCCTGCCTCACAGCATGGCGAGAGGGCAAGGGCATGACAACTCAGCTCTCTCGTTCTCCTCTTTTAACCCACCAGTGCCATCATGGGGCCCCTTGACCCACTAGATAAGATGACCTTATCTAGTGCTAGTTATCTCCCAAAGGCCCCACCTGCAAATATCCACATATGAATTCAGAGATCAAGTTTCAAAAACATGAAATCTGGGGGACACACTCAAACCAAAGCACATATTACATGCTTTTAGTTTTAACCAAGCTTGTACCATATAGCATGTACAGGTTTTTTTTCCCATGAAAAATGTTGTATTGTTGAGAGTTCCACCTCCAGTATGTACTGGCTAGGTTGGCGCTGAACTTGACTCCCTGGAGAACTAGAAAAACTGGACAACATACAATAGTTGTTTGACGTCAACTGAAATATGATCAAGACAATGAAATTTGGTAGTGCTACAATCTGAAAGAGGAAGGAAATCAAGAGAAATGAACCCAGAAGTTGAGGCCTAAGCAAGAAGAGTGACTGAGGATCGGGAGCTGAGCAGTGAATGAACTTTTAGTGGCCTTGTCAAGCTGCTGTAACCAAAATGGAGGGCAGCCTCTGCCAGGGAGGAGGGAGCCTGGCAAACACCCCAGGCATCCAGCTGGGACCACAAAGGGCTATGCTCTAGTCACAAGAGTAAACCAGCCTTCCAAAGACTAAAGCCAAGCCTCAAAGCATGCCAATTTCTGGCTGAATTAAGGTGGCCTGCCCTCAGACTAGCTAACAGTCAGAAACAAGCCTATAGACTTTCTGGAGGAAAATCACATTACTAAAACCTCAGATTACCCCTATATTTTTCAAACACGATGTTTACAACTCAAAAATGTAAAATAGAGAAACCTAGAGGGCTTTTGCTACCAGGATTGCTGTGGCAGACCAATGCCCCACGAAATGTAATTATACATCAGAGACCAGGCATACATCAGGCATCAGAGATCTTGAAAGCCAGTAGGACCTATACAGGATTTGATTCTGGGGAGGGAGAACTGCAGACAGGAAGCTGAGTGTCTTATCAATTCTGTGAATAGGTAAAATGCTGAGAAAGTTTTAGCCAGGCAGTGGGTCACTGCCAGAGGACTGAGGAAACCATCAGAGCTTCAGACATCTCGTGAAGTGGCCGAGCATGGTGGCTCACTCCTGTAATCCCAACACTTTGGGAGGCAGAGGAGGGCAGATCATAAGGTCAGGAGTTAGTGACCAGCCTGGCCAATATGGTGAAACCCCACCTCTACTAAAACTACAAAATTTAGCCAGGTGTGGTGGCGGGTGCCTGTAGTCCCAGCTACTCGGGAGGCTGAGGCAGAAGAATTGCTCAAATCTGGGAGATGGAGGTTGCAGTGAGCTGAGATTGCACCACTGCACTCCAGCCTGGGCGACACAGTAACACTCCGTCTCAAAAAAAAAACAAAAAACAAAAACAAAAAAAGAAATCTCATGAGGTATAAGTGATAAAAACTGGAGACTTGAGGAGTCTTAAAAACATGGCTTGTTTCTGCCTCAGTAAGTTTGCCAAATTCTGTAACTGCATAGGGCAGATGTTGCAAATTTCAAGCTGAAAATTTTGGGCAACTTTATGGTGCTGAGGAGACAGATTATAATTTAGGACCTTCCAGAAAAAAAGGGTCTCTGTGAACATTCCAGAAATTCATTTGGAAAACTTGAAGGTCTCTGCTACAGGATCAGGAGGTAACCAGATGTAACAGACTGCCAGAAAGCCAGAGCCACTCCATCCACCCCTCCCAGTTGCTGCTACACCCTGCCTCTCTCTACCTGAGCTGAAGCAGCATCCCATCTCTGGGAAAATCAAGAAACAATGACTTGGCGACCCAGAGAAATCACACCCCCTGGTGCTGATGTTGATGTGGCACTGTGTCTCCCAGGGAATCCCTGCCTTAGCTTCCCAGAGCAGTCACACCCCTAGGCACCTGAGCTGAATGGCACCCAACCATCCAGGGAATAAATGCCTTGGACGAGCTGAGCAGCTGCATCTCCCAGGGTTGGGCTGATGTGGCATCCCACATTCCAGGAAAACAGAGCATTGACTGAGATGGGACACCCCACTCCCACAGGCTAAACAAGTGGGAAATCCTGCCTCCCTGGAACTAGACTAGCCCCCAGATTCTGAGCTGCTTAGGCACCCCACCTTCTCAAGGAATAGAGTTATTGCTGTGCTGCTCCATGCTCCCTGAGGCCCAAGGCACAGCTGAATTTCACCATTCCTGGGTCCTTGCGGTCTTGCCGAGCCCAAGATGCTGCCATGTTCCACCATGCCAAGGCCTAGAGTCACTACTACATGGTTTCTTATTCCTCAGGGCCTGAGTTGCTGCTGTGACCTATTGGATCCAGTTCCAGAATTCAGCTTTGTTCTGCTCACTGGACCTGACCCTCCACAACACCCCTTCTTCCCTGAAGCTGGGCCAGTGCTGTGCCCTGTGCCCCGGAGTCAGAGTCACAGTTAAAATCCAGGTGGGCCTGAGCTGCTGGGCTGTGTCTCAGACTCACAGACACCAGCTTTGTGGGCCATCTGCATTCACCCTTGCCTCATAGAGTGAACCTTCACCCCAAGTCCCAGGTGCCACAGTAGATTTGTGAGAGCCTGTGCCCAGGACTTAGGCTCTACAGCCACTCTGAGCACCTGCACCCTAGAACCCAACACCACTGCAACTGCTCATGAGCCATGTCTAACCCAACACGAAGAAGGATACTTTCATCTAAGACTCACCCTTGTCAATAAAATAAGAACAGGAGAACCCCAAAAGCTCTTGTGGCTAAGAACAGCATACACTGTTGCCACAAACTTCTGCAGCCTAGACTACTAAGGCACTTACAATCATCCTTGACATTGACTGCAGCTGAAGAAGCTGCAGGGGGCTAGACTACTTCAAACCAGAGCCACCATACCCTGCATAAATAAAGAGAAACCAAATGTTAATCAACAAGACAATGAGAAAAATGTCCCCAGGGTTTGTTAGAGACCTTCACAGCAGCCCCTCCTATCACAGGTCCGGAGGCCAAAAGGGGAAAAATGGTTTTGTGGGCCAGATTCAGAGCCCCCCTGCTGTGTGTATCCCCAGAACTTGATTCCCTGCATCCCAGCTACTCCAGCCACGGCTAAAACAGGTTTCAGAAGGTGTCATTGCTTCAGAAGGTGCGAGTCCCAAGCCTTGGCAACTTCCATATGGTGTTGGTCCTGTGGGTGTATGGAAGAATGGAGGCTTGGGAACCTCTGCCTAGATTTCAGAGATGCATGGAAATGCCTGAATGTCCAGGCAGAAGTATGCTGCTGGGGTGGAGCTCTCATGGAGAACCTCTGCTAGGGGCAGGGCAAAAAGAAAATGGGGGGTCAGAGCCCCCATATCAGGTCCCCATGACATGGTTTGGTCACTGCCTGGTAGAGCTATGAGAAGAGGGCCACTGTCCTCCAGACCTCACAATGGTAGCTCCACCAACAGCTTACATAGTGTTCCTGGAGAAACCACAGACACTCAATGCCAGCCATGAAAGCAGCTGTACCCTGCAAAGCCCCAGAAGTAGAGCTTCCCAAAGCTATGGGAGCCCACCTCTTGCATAGACATGACCTGGATATGAGACATGGAGTCACAGATCATTTTGGAACTTTAAAGTTTAATGACTGCCATACTGGATTTCAGACTTACATGAAGTCTGTAACCCCTTTGTTGGTCAATTTCTTCCATTTGGAACAGCTATATTTACCCAGTGCCTGTACTCATTGTATGTAGAAGTAACTAACTTGCTTTGGATTTTATAGGTGGAAAGGACTTGTCTTGTCTCAGATGAGGCTTTTGGATTTGAACTGTTGAGTTAATGCTGGAATGAGTTAAGATTTTGGGGGGACTGCTAGAAGGGCATGATTGTGTTTTGAAATGTGAAGACGAGACTTGGAAGGGGCCAGGAATGAAATTACATGGTTTGGTTGTGTCCCCACCCAAATCACATTTTGAATTGTAATTTGCATAATCCCCATGTGTCATGGAGAGACCTGGTGGGAGGCAATTGAATCATGAGGGCGGTTACCCTCATGCTGTTCTTGTTATAGTGAATGAGTTCTCACAAGACCTGATAGTTTTATAAGGGGCTTTTCCCCCTTTGCTCAACACTTCTTCCTGCCACCATGTGAATAAGGACATGTTTGCTTCCCCTTCTGCCATGATTGTAAGCTTCCTGAGGCCTCCCCAGCCATGCTGAACTGTGACTCAGTTAAACCTTTTCCTTTATAAATTACCCAGTCTTGGATATGCTTTTATTAGAAGCATGAGAATGGAATAATATACTTCATAAGTCTAAGAGTGGAAAAGATATCCAAAAGCTAACCAAATGCAAACTGCTATGGCTAACCTAATAGAGGAAAAAATAGACTTCAAGGCAAAAACATTACTCAGGATAAAGAAGGGCATTTCATAATCATCTGGTCAATTCACCAGAAAGCTATCGCAATGATATGCATGCAACAACATAGTTTTAATATATTTTAAGAAAAAAATTGACAAAATTAAAAGGAGAAACAAATTCATACCCGTAGTGGGAGAGTTTAACACATCTCTCTCAATCACTGATAATGGACCCAATAAAATCAATAAGGAAAGGGAAGGACTGAACAATTTAATTAACAATTAAACTAATTGGCCCTTTCCCAAATCCTTGTATTATTATGAAGATATTCTTTATAACCTGCATCCATGATGGCAGTTCTACTGGTTGTCCAACTTAAACTAACCTCTAAAGTATATAAATTGCATATATGGGTCAGGTGCAGTGGCTCATGCTTGTAATCCCAACACTTTGGGAGGCCAAGGCAGGCAGATCACCCAAGGTCAGGAGTTCAAGACCAGCCTGACCAACCTGGAGAAACCCCATCTCTACTAAAAATACAAAATCAGCTGGACATGGTGGCACATGCCTCTAATCCCAGCTACTCAGGAGGTTGAGTCAGGAGAACTGCTTGATCCCGGGAGGCAGAAGTTGCTGTGAGCTGAAATTGCACCATTGCACTCCAGCCTGGGCACCAAGAGCGAAACTCCGTCTCAAAAACAAAATGCATGTAGGTAATGAGCCTACATCATTGGGGGCCCTCCCAAGGGAATGATGAAGGAGATGCTGTAATGGTTGTCCCTAACCTTACTGTGAAGGAGAGCACAGTTCACAGCCTTGACTCATCCAAGGACATCATTTCAGGTAGAGTTTATTCCTGATGTGGTTTTCTGTACACAAGAGGCTCATGATGTCTCTGGGACCCCGCTCCCTTCCACCACATCATTTTAGTAAATTATAGACAAACCTGCTTCATCTCAGCAGAGGAATACTGATTTTTCTTCCCTCAATGCAGTTGAAAGAAAACTGAGGATACTGGGAGAAGTTTCTCCCTCCACTTCCCAAACTGCTGACTTCAAATTTAAACTCCCTGAAAGCTTGACACTGGGGGTTCTCTGAGCCACTATATTTTTGCCCTTCTCCAGCTCCCCTAATTCCCAACTTTGAAAGCTACATGCTGGTAAAAGTGTTGCTTATGTGTATCTGTGTCCTGTGGGTTCATGATACCTAAGTGTTCCATCGAGAGTGAGTTACAGTGACCATAACCTTAGGCTGAAAACACACTAGTGTGCGGTGCTCAGACCCACTCCACAATGCAGTGGCAGAAGTATGGTGCGGGGAACCAGTGAGCCCTTTCAGTTCACTTAGACTAAGTCAGAGTGAAAAGACAACAAGGTGAGACAGTCTTAGCCATGCAGAGTCAAGGCAGGAACGTAGACACCTTAGCCTCCAGTCTGGGAACAAGCCCATTCCCTCAAAGGAATAGCTGATGACAGCTTTCACTTTGACATGGACTTTCATCTCCATCCTCCCAAGGCCATTTCCCCCCATCATGAGCAGCCCCACTGCATACTTAGAACCCAGCATGGTTCACTGCTAGATTTATCAGATGACCTCAGATGACTGCCTTTGCATTTTCCATGCCTGGTGAGCCTCCTAACGTCATCATGACCAATCCCGGCTTCCAGGCTAAATAGTAATGAAGCTACATGCCAGCCAGGGGCACAGCAGGTCATGTCTTGACTCTCTACCAGCCTCCTCCAGCACAGGAGAAGAAATGAAATGAACCCAGGAGGCTTACGACTGATTGATTTTACATAAGGGCTGGATGGTTGGATGAGCAGTGTAATAAATTCATCACCACTCCTGAGTGGACACAGGCTTCTATTGGAATGCACCTGAGCAAATCACTTAATCTTTCACTGTGCAATGTCAGAGGGTTCCACAATAGGAGAATCCCCAAAAGCTGCAGTGAAGTATGAGGTAGACTCTCCTTCTAAACATGACAGTATTTCTGCTTAATTGACACAATAAACAGTGCGGTGTTGCAGCCACCCTGTGAGGCACTGCCTCCCATACACAGCACCATTCTTGGCTCTCTCCAAGCCAAAGCCTAATGAGTTGAATTCCACCATTGAAAACAGCCCCACATCTATAAACTCCTGCAGTGGCTCCCCATTGCCAGCAGTATAACATGCAAATTTCTTAGCTTGACATGTAAGTCATTCCATGATCTGGCCCCAGGCTGTAATTCTAGCCTCTGATACTACTGTGTGCCTCCTCTCTTCCTGCATACCAGAAACATTTGTCTATTATTTTGTGTTTTCTTAATTTGCCCTGCACTTTCACGCCTCCAACCTTTGCTCTTGTTCCTTGCTCAGGACCAATATCCTTCTCCCTCTCTCTCCATCTGTGAATAGGCTTCTCTTCCTTCTAGTCCTAGATTAAAAAGCATCTGCTCCATTAAATATCCTTCATTCATCAATTCAGAGGGAATTCATCTGCCCTCTGGGTCCCCATCTGCAACCTCGTTCAGTTGGTTTCATTCTGCACTTGGTTCTGCATTTTTCATGTGCTCATTCATTTGATAGCCATGTACTGAAACATCTACCATGCACCATTACTGTGCTTGGCACTGGGAATGGTCCTGGTGTTGAGAACCTCACAGTCTAGAGGGGGAGGCAGATACTCAAATAGCTGTGGTACAGGATACCATGGAAAGTCAGACCACATCCCTCCTCTGCCCAAATCCTCTAGTGGCTTCACATTCCACTCAGAATTAAAGCCAAGGGCTTTAGTTACTATGACCTCCAAGGCTTCACACAGCCTAGCTCTGGTCACTTCTCCAAACCCTTCCCCATCACTCCCATCTCTCACTCCGGTGACCTCCCCACTGCTCCACTCCTCCCACACACAGTGTGATTTTGCCCCAGGGCATTTGTGCTGGCTGTTCCCTCCCCCTGAGGTATTTGCATGGCTGACCCCCTGACTTCCTTCTAGTGTTTTGTCAAATGCCACCCTCTTAATGAGGCCTTTACTGGCCACCCACTTCCTTGACCCTTTATATCGACCTTTCTAAGCACGTATTCCATGGTACACACTGTGCATTTTGCCTACTTATTGCTCATGGTTTTCCCCTCCAGTGGATTACAAGCTCTGTATCAGAAGGCATTTTTATCTGCTTTGTTCCAGTGAACACCTGGCACATAACAGGTGCTCCTGAAAGATCTATCAGATAAATAAATCATGGGATGAGGGCATGCTATAGGAGATGGGAGCAAGGGCAAAAAAGGGAACAACTGGTGAGTCCCCCCAGAGCCCACTCCCTAGAGTCCAGAGAGTTCACATAACTGAACAATTCAGACCCGTGAATGGCCTACACCATTGGCCTCTCCTGTCAGTGTAAACGTCAAAACACTAAATAGGCTATGTGCCCTGGTCCAGAGCTATTGCTCAGCCCCAAATATGAATGAAACATCTACTATGTGCTAAGAGGTGCTAGGCTCTGGGGGCTCGGTGGTGAACAACTCTGCCTATTCCCTGACCTCATGGAACTTAGAATCTAATGAACAGCGAAAGGAAGGGACAACATGACTACAAATTGTAACAAGTATTAGAACTCCTGCCCAAGTCACATCCCATGGGAATAAGAGGCAATTTTCCTCAATGGTTAGGAGTGTGGGCTCAGAAATCACAGTGCTTGATTCAGTCCTAGTTCCATATTTATTAGCTGTGTGACCTTGGGTAAGTAACTTACCTTCTCTGAGCTTCTGTTTCCTCCTTTGCAAAATAGGAATTGTAATGTTAACTAATATTAGGGTTACTGTGAGCATTAAATAGGTAATCCATAAACAGGCTGGCACAGTAAAATGTCATTCAACTGTCCCAGTTGTTAAGGGAAGGAGGGCTCACTTGGGAAGTCCAGCATAGCCTAAAGCCATGCTGTATGAAGTCATTACATCAGTTCACTGATAGGTAAGCAGATGTTTCCTAACTGGCCTGAACTGTGCCATCGGTCAGCAGTAGGGACAGAAAAAAAGCAGCCAGAAGTTTTCACTGCCTTGGTCTAATCAGCACAGCGTGCTCCTTCCTTCCAGCTTGTGATGTGATTATTCCCTTGTGCAGAATAAGATTCGGGCTTAGTTTAGATCCCATAACTAAATGCCCATTATGCAGTGTACTGAGCAGCAAGTGGGAAGATCACAGGGCCTCCTGCAGCTGGAGCTGTAATCAGTGCCCTAGGGCAATTGTGTCCTGGCTTCTCGGCATCCTCACCACTTCTTCTCCCCACTCTCTCCCACCCCGCTGGCCTCCTCTCCCATGCCCACAGCGCAGGCAGCTCTGGACACTGAGCAGCCTTGGAGGAGTCTCGAGCTCTCTGAACTGAGCCAAGTCAATAACCAGCTTTAGGCTCCTAAGAGTCCGCAGCAGATGCAGCCACCCAGCTGCACCAATTAGTCTTGAGTCTGTGATCCGGTGTGTTTCTGGGTCCCTTCAGAGTCTCCCCAAAACACATCAACCATATCCTGCCCTTCCTTTGCTTTCCATATTTGCCCTCCCATTCCTCTGGGAAGACTTGCAAAAGGAAATGGAATTCCAGGAGTGTTCTGAGTCATGGAGCTATGCTTTGGGTAGCTCCCCAGCAAAATCCCAAGCAGCCACATAATTTCAAAGCACCCTTCCCTTTTCTTTGCTCCCAGGGCAGTAGATAAGCATTGCTCTAGTGCTTAGCAGATCCATTCATGGTGTCCGATTATGGCCTCCTTCAAGGATGACACTGTGTTTCTTTTTGCTTAATTCCCATTATGGCCAGCAGAGGATCTGGTAGACAGCAAGAGGATAAGGAATGCTGGTTAAGAATGAACAACCCTGTAAAGGAAGAAAGGAAAGAATGAGCAAATGCCTTCCAAAGGACAAGTCTGAGAAGGGGAGGGTGGGGAGGGCAGCACAGGACCAGGGGCCGGACAAGGAGGGCTAGACAAGAGGGTAACCTTAGGGATTTTGCAGCGTGATAAGCATGGAATCTGTAGTTCCAGCCCCAGATCTGTCTGTCACCAGCGTTGGCCCTGGAGAGCTCACAGACTAGTCTAGGGCTCACTTTCTCCATCTACAAAGGAAGGGAGTTGGGCTAGGGAACTCTTCCTTTGAAACTAATAGAAAAATATATTCCCCACCTCCATCTCTGGGTACCCCCAACTTCCCCTGTATGAAAGAACCCAGAAGGATTCACTGTAATCCTCCCTATGAATGTGTGTGGTGGTATTTCTCACACTGGAATGGATGATTCCAGAATGTAATTACATCACTCCCAATGTGGTGCTGGCAAGCAGCTGAGCCTCGGCACCGTGGGTTGGAATCACAGCAGAACTCCACATCCTAAGGCCCACTGGACTAAAACATACTTTATTCACCACATTCCAGGTTAACAGTCAGACAAGAGTGAACCGAGAGGCATCTGGCTTTGGAGGAAAAAAAGTGCTTAGGAAATAAGAGGAAAGAGACTTGTTGAGAGGTGAAATAAATTGTGTCTTATGTGATCTTGACTATCGCTTTTCTCTTGTCTTGCCTAGGGCAAGTGAGATAAGAAACTCTACTTTCAGCTAGTGCAGTGTAGTAGGTAAAGCCCCAGCTTTAGAGACAGCCAGATGTGGGCTGGAATCTCAGCTCTGTCCCTTACTAGCTGTGAGACCTCGGGCAACTTTCTTTATCTCTCGAAACCTCAGTTTCTTCATTGTAAATACATGGTTCATAATAGTGTCTACCTCACAGGGTTATGGTGAGACTTTAAAATGATAATAAATACTTATCACCAGTGGATACTAAAAACACTAGACAAAAGCCTGATGGGGGTATTCACACAACCTCAAAGTACAGCTCTACAGATTCCTTGTTAATTACGAAGGAAAACGGTAGCTCCACATGGTAGAAATCTGGCAAACACTGTCTTAGCCAAGTGATTATACATCATCAGCGATGGGACATGATGACATTGTATGCCCCTGATGGGATGAATGGAGGATGCAATATCACTTATGCAATATGCTTTCTAACAATATTTACCCTGAATCTTTCCATGAGGAAATATCACACAAATCTAAACTAAAGGCATTTTGCAAAACAAGTAGCTTGAATTCTTCAAAACCGTCAATATCGTGAAACAGGGTTGAGGGTGAAGGCTGGGAAGTGATTCTAATTAAAGATGACTAAAGAAATATGAAAAGTAAATGCAATGTATGATCCTCTGTTAGGTCCTGAATTGAGAAAAAGGGGAGTAAGAGAGAGAGGGAGGTAGGGAAGGAGGGAGAAAGGGAGGAAGGAAGGGAGGGAGAGAGGAAGGGAGGAAGGGAAGGAAGGAAGGAGGGTGGGAGGGAAGAGTTATTAAGAAAATAGCGCAAATTTGAATAAGGATTATGTAATAGATAATGAAATTATTTCAATATTACCCTTCCTGAGTATGGTCATTGTATCTTAGTCATGTAAGAGAATGCCCTTCTTCTGAAGAGATGTATGCTGGAATATTTAGGAGCAAAGTCATAATGTCATGTAATTAAATGTTTTCAAATATATTTAAAGAGAAATAAAACAAAAATGTGAAACTAAGTGTAAGGAACAAGGTGTACGAAATACATCAAGTAGTGAAACTAGATGTTTCATTGTATATTCTTCCAGCTGTGGGCAGGTTTTAAATGTTTTAAAAATAAAGATTGGGAGAAAGGATAATGCATGTAAAGTTCTTGGCACATAATAAAGGTTTAATAAATAGTTAATAGGATATTCTGGTGATGGTGAGCTCTTGATTTGATTGAAGTAATTAAAAGTTAATTCTGCTTATTTTATGCCCACCTCTCAGTGTCTGTCTTGCTATGTGAGATGGCTCAAGCCACTAGCCCATTCTGAAGTTTAGTTTTTACCATCTACAAAGCAGGGAGTCATTAGAGCCATATATGAAATACCAAAGAGAAAAGAGATGCTGAGAGGATGATTAAGATTACACGTGTAATGAGGAAATCAAATTCCTCTCAGGGGCTGGCATAACTCAATCCATGTTGCTGTAATTATAATGGGGACATCCTCTGATTATTTGTGTCAAGTCTACCCTGGTTTTTCTCTTTTGACATCCTCTTTCATATGCTGATGAAATTACTGTTGCTGTGTGCTTTTTAAATGTTCTCTGAAGCTTAAAAGAAGAAAACCAAAGCCTGTTGAGGAAGGCTTGAAGAGAAGGCAGGCCCTATTGCATGTAGTGCAATTCCACAGCCATTGACTGTCTTTCCTCCACCTTCCTTTGTGTCAGGTACTTGGGATGCAAAAAGAGCAATAAGATTATTTGTTGTCTTTGCTTGAAGGGCTCATGGCCTACTGGAGGAAATAAACACATAATCAAGAAAGTAGACAGGCATATGAACACTTTGCTGAACACTGTGTGGCTTGTAAAACTTGACAGGGTCACAGTAAGTAGGTAGTCACTAAGTCACTGCTGAATAAATGAATAGCTAAGTGGATGAATAAAGGGATGGACAAACAAGCTGACAAGAGAATGGAGGAGATAATATGTGAACTGACAGAAAGAATGACCAACTCCACATGCGACTTTAGTAGGTTGGGGAAGATTACTAGTTTATTGGTATTTGAAATGGACATTGAAGGACCAAGAAAATATATTCTGGGATGAAAAGTAAGACAAATGGCATCATGTAATAAATAATCTTTGACTGTTTAGTAAAATCTGTCCTATCATGAGGAAGAAATCAGAGGAATACAATGATAGTGATGTAATCACCTAGGTAAACCTATTCTGAATCAAAAGAGAGATGGCAGCACTTCCTTGAAGAGGAACCACACAGTTTTGTTCCATGAGCATTATTAAGCATGCACCATGTTGCTGGCATTGTTCAGCCCAAAGACAGAGCCATGGACCAGAGGGGCCCATAGCTTGGTAGCAAGATCTTTTCTATAGATTTTTCTGTTATGAGCTACAAAAGTGAAAGATAAATAACAAGAGAAAAGCAGTGTAAAACTAAAAACTAGCTCTTGAATAGAAGTCATTGCTGAACATTGTGTGGCATGTCAAATATAGAAGAGTCATAGTAAGCAGGAATTCAGTAACTCACTGTTGAACAAAAGAATGACTCAGCGGGCAGATGGATGGATGGATGGACAAGCAGACAAAAGAATGGAGAGTCATTCATGAATAGCTCCAAATGCAGCAAAATAGAAATGTCCCGGAGAGATCCAAGATGGCCGATCACTAGCAGCTCAGGATTGCAGCTCCCAGTAAAAGCGCAGAGAGCCAGTGGATGCCACACTTACCGATAAATTTTTGCTGCCCACGGACCAGGACATTCCCAGAGGAGGAGCCCCACGGGTTGCCAGCGTGACCCTTTTGGCTGGCACGGCTTTTTTGCCGGCGCCTCGGCTCGGCGGCTCTTGGTGCGGAGTAAACGGGACTGAGTCTCCTTTTGGATGATGTTTGGAGCTCTGTGAAGGCAGAGCAGTCCATCCAGCTGATTGAAAAAGGGACTGAAGAGGGAAGTCAGACCGGAGACCCCCGGGCAGAAAAGCACCACGAATTTCAACGCTGCTGTCTTAGCTAGCGTTGCGGGTCGCCACAGTGAAAATTACATATATTCCGGAGCTGGGAATTAACAAGCTGGACGTCCACTCAGAGACCTAATTTGAAAGTTGGTAATTACAAAGACAACAGACGGATAAAACCATAAAGATGCCAAGAAGCCACCGTAAAAAAACTGAGAACATTCAAAATCAGAAAGTCTCTCCTTCTACAGAGGACGCTAGTTCCCCATCAGTAACAGAACAAGGCTTGATGGAAAACGAGTGTGAAGAATCTTCAGAATTAGGCTTCAGAAGGTGGATAATGAGAAACTTCTGTGAGCTAAAAGAATATGTTGTAAACCAATGCAAAGAAACTAATAACTTTGAAAAAAGGTTTGATAAAATGCTAACGAGAATGGACAATTTAGAGAAGAACATAAACGAATTAATGGAGCTGAAAAACACAATACGAGAAATCGTGAAGTATGCACAAGTTTTAACAGTCGAATTGATCAAGTAGAAGAAAGGATATTAAAGGTCGAAGACCAACTTAATGAAATGAAATGAGAAGACAAGATCAGAGAAAAAAGAGTAAAAAGGAATGAACAAAATCTCCAAGAAATATGGGACTATGTGAAAAGACCTAATTTACACTTAATAGGTATACCTGAAAGTGACAAAGAGAATGAATCCAAGTTGGAAAATATTTTTCAGGATATTATCCAGGAAAATTTTCCTAAACTAGCAAGGCATGACAATACTCAACTCCAGGCAATACAGAGAACCCCACAAAGATATTCCTCCAGAAGACCAACCCCAAGACACATAATTGTCAGATTTACTCGGATTGAAATAAAGGAGAAAATACTAAGGGCAGCCAGAGAGAAAGGCCAGGTTACCCATA